>CM062835.1:9128065-9402578 GCA_031772345.1 Himalopsyche anomala
CGACCACCGATTCTTTCGGACTCGGAATCTTCCGCACACAGAACCTTCCGGATATAGAATACTTCGCACACCGAATACTCCTAACATTTAAATATTTTTAATATAAAAATCATTGTTTTATTGTAATGTGGAATGTTTTATGGCAATTATGCCAAATATTTTTCAAAATTAAAACAAGAAACGTATTTAATTTTCATGTATATAAGCAGTTTATAATTTTATTCGTATTTTGGCTTATTAATTTTGAAAATTGTGTTGTATTATAATTGTGCTGATATTTTTGATTATATTAAAAGGAAATACCATGCATATAAACATTTAAAATTACAAATTAATATACACAGTACTTTAAACATAATTTTATTATCTTATTGATACACATATTATACATATTTTATATTCACTTGACAAATTCAAAAATGTATATATCAAATTTTAAACATATTATGTGTTTATAAATTTTTTATTACAATGACTTTAATAAATAATTTTAGCAATTATTATTATTGAAAGAAATGAAAGTATAGTTGAAGTTATTCTTAGATCTGTTTATTACTCTGTTTTTTGATGATTAATATTATATTCCCCCCTCCCACCCATCCTATCTTATGAACGGGGCGTATCGAGAGCGATTAGGTTACCACTAGTCCTGTCCAAGCCCTATCCTTCTATCCCTACTCTCTTTGGAAACAGAGAGATTGGGCAACTGAGTAACAAGCAGTTTTCGTTTAAACACTTATGTTGAGATAAACTGATGGCCATAGACTAGTATACTTAGGACTGTTACTTTTTCTTTTAATTTGCAATACTTCTTTGTGAATTAATGTTATACAATGACAAATGTAGGTATTATAGCTTTAAGATAGATTTTTCGTGTTATTTTTTTTAAACTTTATGAAGCATCAAAAAATAGTTTAATGTAATGGTTTGGTATTCAATATAAGTTTTTATTTCAGAGTTAAAGTCAATTAATGTTAATGTTGAGGGTTTTAATACATGTTTTCATGTTATAAAAACGTCATAATCTCATGACAGTAGTGCTTTAAATAGTTTATTCTTAAATAGAAACTCACGATATAAGAGATAATACATATTTATTATTGCTGAATATAAACATTTGTTTTGGATTAAATGCACATAGTGCTAAAAGGTCTTTTGTTTACAAAATAAAAATGTTATTATTTTACAATCATTTCGTGCGAAAATATTGTAGATCTGTTAATGGCTACCGACCTTTTTTATACTTTAACGTCAGCAGATTAATACCTGAAGGGGGAAACTTAAACTATTAAGTACGTTTGATCCACTCCGAAGAAAAAATGCGTTAAGAGTACTCGAAAAAAATGCTTTATTTATTTATTTAACATTGCCTAAGAATGACAAATTATAAATTTAAGACTTGTACAATGAATAAAAAATCATTACATATTTTCATATTAAAAGCAGTAGTCAAAAATTGGCAAGAAAGCCTATTTATAAAAGCACAAATTCTCCAAAAAGAAAGCTCGCCACGTTGTTATTCACTAGAATCAAATAAAAAAATTGTTTTTACTCACAAAGTTGGCATTTACTTAAATCATAGTTCTGACGATGGCGAAAGCCGAAATAGCACAAAAAGTGTTCTTGACGATTGTTCTTCGAGATTTTTTCTTGACGTTATGCACTCGAAGGTGTAATAAGCCAACTTAAAAGAATTGTTTCAATTTCAGTAGTAAGTTATTTTTTATTGACTGAGGGTTTTTCGTATATTTTGATTATTTTTACTAATAGTAATACTACGCACAATAATATAAGAACATTTTTTGATATTGGGGTCAACCTAAAAAGAATATTAATAATTATTAAGGAAGAATTTTTATTTATTTTCAAAACGCACAATTAAAAAGTGTGAATGAGCTGATTTATTATTACTTTTGATATATGTATATTTTTAGTAACTATTACTTTTGATTTTAATTGATCGAGTGAAAGAATCGAAATGCCGAAATGCTTTCACTTGAGAAATATTTTTTTGCAACAAATAATAAAAATATATGTTTGCAAAAATTTACGGAAAAATGTCTTCTGACGAAATTAAAAGAACTTAAAAATATTTAATGGTTAATATTTTGAAATAATATATATGAAAAATTGTGTACGGCGTTACTAATCAAAGGGTTAAGATTACAGCATGTAATTTTACCTCTGGCTTTTTGACCATTCTCACAGACCGTCCTGAACGTGGGTTTTCGAAAACCCTAAAATAGTTAAGATGTGATTGGCAAATAAACAACACGTTTTGCTTAGACTTTTAAATATTAGTGTATAAATAAACCGATAAAATAGAATGGTCAGTCTCTGTAATTTAGTAGTAAGAGTTTTACTCTAGCGGGTCCCGGCATTGTCAATATGTTAAAGATCTCTTTAAAAATGTTGTTCATGAGATTATGACGTTTTGATAACATCAAAGCATGTATTAAAACCCTCAACATTAACATTAATTGACTTTAACTCTGAAATAAAAACTTATATTGAATACCAAACCATTATATTAAACTATTTTTTTGATGCTTCATAAAGTTAAAAAAAAATAACACGAAAAATCTCTCTTAAAGCTATAATCCCTACATTTGTCATTGTATAACATTAATTCACAAAGAAGTATTGCAAATTAAAAGAAAAAGTCACAGTCCTAAGTATACTAGTCTATGGCCATCAGTTTATCTCAACATAATTGTTTAAACGAGAACTGCTTGTTACTCAGTTGTCCAATCTCTCTTTTTCCAACGAGAGTAGGGATAGAAGGATAGGGATTGGACAGGACTAGTGGTAACCTAATCGCTCTCGATACGCCCCGTTCATAAGATAGGATGGGTGGGTGGGGGAAATATAATATTAATCATCAAAAAACAGAGTAATAAACAGATCTAAGAATAACTTCAACTATACTTTCATTTCTTTCAATAATAATAATTGCTAAAATTATTTATTAAAGTCATTGTAATAAAAAAAATATTAACACATAATATGTTTAAAATTTGATATATGTATACATTTTTGCATTTGTCAAGTGAATGTAAAATATGTATAATATGTGTATCAATAAGATAATAAAATTATGTTTAAAGTACTGTGTATATTAATTTGCAATTTTAAATGTTTATATATATGCATGGTATTTCCTTTTAATATAATCAAAAATATCAGCACAATTATAATACAACACAATTTTCAAAATTAATAAGCCAAAATACGAATAAAATTATTAACTGCTTTTATACATGAAAATTATATACGTTTCTTGTTTTCATTTTGAAAAATATTTGGCATAATTGCCATAAAACATTCCACATTACAATAAAACAATGATTTTTCCATTAAAAATATTTAAATGTTCGGAGTATTCGGTGTGCGAAGTATTCTATATCCGGAAGGTTCTGTGTGCGGAAGATTCCGAGTCCGAAAGAATCGGTGGTCGGGGTATTCTTGGCCGGAGAGTTCGTGTTCGGGCTATTCCTGTTCGGAGTGTTCGTGTTCGGAAAAGTAATGTTCGGTAGAATCCGTTCACCGTATGTATTCCATCACATCATCTTCAGTCAGCTTAGTATGCAATGTCAACACTGTGGACTATTGTGGTTGGAATACACATTATGATTATATATTTTTTAAATGTCTTAAGCCGCTCATTTTTCACGACAAACCTATTAATACTTAGTGGAAAGGCATTATAACGCTACTTTGTATTAATTCCACATTTATTAAAAACGATCTGTATCAGTTTCGCTCATGACGATTTTTTTTACTGATAATTTAACTGATCAGTTGTAAATACTCATTAACCAACATCGAGTACTTCCACTTCCATCCGTTCCATATTGGGATCGTACATGGCTAAACATGTTTGACGATTCTTCCTAACAGCTTAACGACAGCACGTTTTTTGTATAAAATTTCACCTGGCAATATTCGCAAAAATTGTAATTTCACTAAATTCACTATACTTTGTAAGCAAATTGAAAAATCTTTACAAAATTTAATTTTCTTAGCATCCAGATACTTCGTCTATACGCATATATGTGTCCGCCGGCCAGCAACCTTTGTTTTTCAAAGACGCAAATACGCGTCCACGGTTGTTAAGCTAAGATGACGTTATGTCACAAACTAGACTACACTCTTTCCTATTCCTGTTTATGAATCCAGTGAAAAAATACAATAATTATTAACATGTTTTGTACAAGCGATTCGCTTTAAAAAGCTCTCACTACCACAACAAAGCGTCAATAAATTCCGTTTTGAATCGTGGAAATTCTCATACATTTTTAACGAGGTTGTTGGTAGGAATAGAGTCATAAAGCGTGCGACTTTTTTAACTGACGGTCGAATGTTGGTCGGTTTCCGTGTTGCTTGAAAATATTTACCCCTCATTACCGTCTGTCAAGTATGAGATAATTGTATTTCATAAAAAAAACAATGCTGCAACAATTGATACCATACGCAAATCATTGATATTAATTTAAAGCATATTTTTTTAGTTAAATATTATGTAGAAGTCATCGAGAGTTTACTATAATTAGTTATGAAAACTAAACATAACATTCAACATTCAAACAGTGTTAGGTAGTAACAATAAATACAAAATTCTGTTTATATACCAAAACATTTTTATTTTTGAATTGGCATTTATTTAACGGAGCTTCATTATGGTTAATTCAAAATATTTTTTATTCAATTGATAGCTACAATATTTTGGATATTAGCCCTCGTCAGAAGTATGTATGGTTAAAGAATTTAAAGAATGTACAATCAAATTTGATAACTTTGATATTCTTCTTGTTATGTTACAAAACGTGACACGTGTTTTGCTTACTTGAGAAGTATCATTAGACTTAACATCGCAAGTTTATAAATACACTTTTTATAAATTACAAAATGAATGTTGGGGCTCTGTTCTTTTCTTCTGGACGCAGAGAGATGTTAAGATACTAAATTTGGTAATACTAATTAATTTCATTATAAATATGTGGTTAATACCAATGAAAATAAATTCAACAATGGTGATTTGCCTTTTTTATTTTAGCACTATTAACAAATGGTTCTTTTCTATTGATAACGTGTTGTTATCACGCGTAATCCTTACATTCTTGGTCACATAAACACTCATCATTTTACTTAATGCTTTACTGACTTTTAAATATACCTTTTTCGAAAATTAAAGGAAATATGATGTATTACGTATTATAAACGAACTTTCACAAAATTTCGACGACTGAACTTTAAAAAGTTGTAGAAATAAGATACAGTGTTATTTTGATCTTATTGGAAAACAGTGTTCATCATATTCAACCAAAATAAACCATATTATAGAGACGTGATCACATTTATCAATTTACCTCTGGATCATAATCTTTATTATAAAACTTATACAAATGGTAATTCCGACGCTGAAAAAAATATTCAGCAGCAATAATGGTGACGCCCAAACAAAATAAATAATAAAAACAAACCACAATATTTGAAAACGGTATTTGTTTATATGGTACAACAAAATAGCAATATGTACATACGACGGTGTTAAATACAAACGGCTAAAGAATTTATTATATTTGAAGAATAAGTAGCTAAAGAAAATAGTGAAATCCTCGCGAATTATTTCAATGTTCTCTTTAAAAAAATAAAATATAATAGAAAATCTTCGATTTGTTAGTAATATATTATACACTGCAGAAAGTATACTATAAACTAAACAAATAAGGATGCAAAAGTAACAAAAATTTTGGACGGAATAAATTGAATTATATTTTTAATTCGGTTCTGATAAAAATATACGTATAGCATCTGTAATGTTTTCACCGTGAATGTATTATAAGTTTTATTGTTTCAGTTTGAAAAGCCCCTGATTTTTTTAATATCCCGTGGCTTATAAGGAGTTGACTGTAGAAAATTGTGCTAAACTCGTCCATCAAAGAAAATCGCGTGACATACTGAAGTAGCGAATAAATTCTTTGCACACATTTCGATTTATATTATACCATAAGCGGTCATTTCTACATCAATTTAATGGTTCCTAAAGACTTAAAACTAAATCATTTATTGTCCGTTTTATGGCATTTTTTAATAAGATAAGAAATGAAAAATGAAACGTAAAAAAACCTAATATTTGTCACCTTTGAGGTGTTCACTGACAATTCTTAGTGTAAAGGCATTGTATTAAAAAAATAAACATGTTTCTAATAAATCTACATTATTATATTAAGATAAAGATCAGCTTAGGACGAGTATTATAAACTAATGAAATATAAAAAGATACAAGGTAACTTCTACAAAATTGAAGCAGACTTGTTACAAGCTGTAACAAACAATTGGTAAAAGAAGTACGACAGAATTAAAAAATAATGACACAAATTGAAAATAAATGACTCTAATTATATATAATTAAAATGTGACATACTAAAAAATGACTTTAGAATATACTATAGCAAAGTTTTTCGCCGCCTGTGTGGTCGAGTGGTCAAAGTCGTTGGCTAGCGCTATAGAGGTCACGGGTTTGAATCCCAGTACGGGCAGTTTTATAAATTGATTTTTCAATCGATTTATGAATTTCTGTTCAAAGGCATGGATGTATGTGATATCTTGAATTCCCCCTCCCACCCATCCTATCCTATGAACGGGGCGTATCGAGAGCGATTAGCTAACCACTAGTCCTTTCCTAGCCCTTTCCTTATATTTCTACTCTCTTTGGAAAAAGAGAGGTTGAGCAACTGAGTAACAAGCAGTTCTCGTAGAAACACTTCTGCTGAGATAAACTCCACTAGGAGTCCATGTGCTCCACATTGGCGGATTAGCGGACATGGTAAAAAAAAAAAGTTTTTTTACTTAAATCGATTTAAATTTGGTTTTATTTTAAATCGAAAGATAGTAGTATTCATTTGTAAGAGATTTCAAACATTGACCTAAGATATACGGATGTATTCATAAATTAATATCTTTGTACATTCAACGAAAAAAATAAGATTTAAAGTACATTAAAATTGTACATATAGGTCTCGATTAACGCGACCTTGAGTTGCACGATTTTTTTATCCGATAAACTGTGATAGATATATAGAAAAAAATGTATTAGCAGGCTGTTTGTTAAGTTAATGTCTTTCGGTTTGCGATGTCGAATATTAATTTAATAAATATATCCCATCAAAAGATGGTGCCACCTGAGCTGCCGATAAAATCGCTCGTAAAATTCAAATTTGGAAAAAGTTTCATCGCTTTTCCTTCCCCTAATGTCATAAACATCGATAGAATTATGTATGTCTATACACGGAGAGTTTTTTTTTTAAAACCACGAACGACTTGCTCAGCCCAGGAGCGAATTTTATGGATCCTTTTTTACGAATGAGCTCAGTACGATAAATCATTTTTATCTTTATTGTAATGCAAATAATATTTAATTTATGCCTTAAAATGCTTTAATTTTAATGAATATTTACGACATGTAAAGAAATGACAAATTATAATATGACCGAAGTTAAGATTAGCCTATTTGGCCTACATAAAAATTAACCCCTCAGCCTACATTTTTTTCAATAAATTTTTGCTTTACAACACAAAGACAAACATAATCAGGTGCTTAAAAAAACCATTTATCTAAAATGAAGTGATTTATAAAAAATATATTTATTTATAAAATACATTAAAACACATTTGTAATATTTTTTCTTGACGTTTTTAATGTAATGTTTCAGGATATGTTCCGATCAGCGAGAGGCTATTTTAAACTAATGAACAATTTAACTTAAGATTTCGACTAAAGGTGTTTAGTGGAATTTCAATATTACATTTGCATCATTCAAATTATGTATATTCACACAAGTTTACTCACTACCGATCCGGGATTCGCCTTTTGGCATCTTCAGTCGTTCAAGTGCACGGATGAACTTGAGCTGACCACTCTTGTATCATATATGTAAGTAAATATAATTATACATTTTTCAACAAACAAAATAAAAACAATTCTTGTAATTCTGTAGACATTCCCATGGGTCAATCCATTTTGCCAGCAATGGATTTAAGCTTAGTGATACATTTATTTCTTATATAAACACGATAAATTTATTTACCAAACGTCAAGTTCATCCGTGCACTTACAGTTTTTATGATCCTAAAATGTTGGTAATTCAATAAAAACGTTTTTTCTTAAATATACATATAGAACGTAAAAAACAACTAATGATAAATATTCTTATCAGTATCATTTTGCTATTTTAATAATGGGCTCATTAGAGGTGAAGTGAGCCAAGTGGTGTCTTAGAAAAAAATATGTTAGATGTGTTGTTATATTCTACACGTCTTAATTGTACTTAAAAGTACACGAAAAAAGTTTTACCATTTTACTAGTTAGCTCACTTCACCTTTATCATTCTTACCTATGTTCTTTATTTCATACTGTAAAGGTCCTCAATACGTGCAGCGTTCATATTTTCAAAATTGTTCTAATTAGATGTTTCTATCCGAGCTTTTGTTTTGAAAAAGTTTCGTCAAACGATAATTTACCTTAACCGAGATATAAGATACAAAGTTTTAACGGTTCGGTAAATCGAAGCAAGTTAAATGAAGTCAAGTATTGTATTTACTTTGGCAACAGAGTATCGATAAGCAATGAAATAATGTTATGATTATACCAAGAGAGAGTTATGAATCCCCACACAAACGCATATCGTAACAAATTTTATATTTTGTAACTAACGGAAATAAAACTCGTACTATATAGAGAAAAGATCACAACTTTGGTGGAACAGATTGTGTTTTATTTTTTATAACATGTGTTTTATAAAATTTTAATCACTTTTAAGGTGTTCACTGTCAATACTTGGTGGAATGGCATTATAATAAAAATAATAAAAAAAATGCTCACGAGCATTATCAACTTAATGCTCGTGAGGAGCGAAACCAGTCCTGGTCAAATAAATTTTAAGTGGGAAAAAGTACTAAAAATCTTTTATTATTTTTATTAAAATTTTAATCGTTCAAATTATGTACATTTACACAGACTTTGTCACTAACGACCTGGATTTCGCCTTTCGGCATCTTCAGGCGTTCAAGTGCACGGATAAACTTGAACTGACGCTTAGCAAATGAATGTTTCGTGTTTATATAATAAATAAATGCATCACTGAGCTTAAAGCTATTGCTGACGAAAAGGATAAGCCCATGGGAATGCCCACAGATTTGAGTAGTGAGTAGTTTAAAAAATTATATTTAATAAAATTAATTAAATTTAATATTGAAATTCCACCAAGCACCTTCAGTCGAAATCTTAAATTAAATGTGTTTTATAGTAAACAAATCTACTAATTATTAATTATTCAATGCTAATAAAAGTTTCACCTGTAATTTTTTAAAAAAGTATTTATGATAATATATTAAATGCTAGCGTTTTATTATATTTTTTAAGTAATTTAATTTTAACTGTACGGTAAAAAATAACTTGTGGTCAGTAAGTTTCAGCCTCATTTCTTAATTAAAATGAATATAAATCTTTCAAATCTAACGATAACGGATGGTGGCGATTGCAAAATTGAATACCGTAAAAAAATAGAAATTCTTTTAGTTCAAATATTTGTACACAATACACACACTAATGTTTCATAATAAGTTTAAAAAACATAATACGTCGTTGTAACGTAATAAACGTAATAAGTTGTATGCACTAGAATCTGATATGAATTATAATAATTAAACGAAAAAATACTTGTGAAAATACAATTTATTTTAACTTATCAACTTAAATTTATCTATTGTTAAAATTGAAAAAAAAAATGTTTTGTACTAATTCCTTATTTATTTATCAAGAGAAGTTACGCTATTAGTAACTAGTTTAATATTAATTCAATAAAAATCGCTATAACTGAAAACCATCTACGCTGTAATACTCGTGCATAATTAATTTTATATTTTTATAATACATTTAATTAGTAACAAATAAATTAGGATATAATATCACTTTAAATTTTACATGTTCATAATCGCCTCTAAGGTAAATTTGTAAAAGTTTTATTTTAGTTATTAAATATATGCCAATAAACGATTTTTCCTGCTTAATATGTGAAATTTTAGATATGGGTATATTTTGTATATTTTCCTCAATTTAAAAACAATTTTTCATCGAGTATCATTTTAAACATTTTTAAATTTTCTGTAAAATTCCAATCGTCAATTGTAATAACAAATATAATTTAAATTATGAAAATAAATTGTATTTTTTGATTATTACTTAAAGTAAATTAATACAGATACTATCTTTATCCCTGACACAAGACAATAAAAACTTCCAATTGCCGTTACAAGAAGAAGATAAACATTTTTCTGGGCAAAGCAATAAATTTCGGTATGTATTTTTTTGTCGATTTTCTTGCCGGACTACGTGGACGGTTCCCAAAATTGCAAAGGCAAACAAAAATGTCTACACAGCAAACATTAGCCAGTTTCAGTGAAAAACAATCCATGCCTTAAGGCCAGCTTTATTCACGTGTTTACGACAAGGTTCAAGGCTGCTTCCGTATCATTTATGCCTTTATATAATTAAATGTATATTTATATATATAGGCACTTATTACTAACTGTGAAAAAAGGAATCAAACGGGCCAATCAAACAAATGCTGGGCATAATTTATCGATTCAAAATAGGGGTACGTAATCCAATCACAATATTATGAGCCCATGAGAAGTAAAGTGTGCCAAGTGATATTTTAGAAAAAAATGAGTTAGATGCGTTATAATATTCTACATGTCTTTATGTATCGTAAAAGTGAAGTAAGCTCAGTTAATACATTTTGCAATAGTGTTAACTGGAACGAAAATATGCAATCCACCAAAACACCAAGTAAAGACGTGATTGTACTTATTTAAAGTGCATAAAAAAGCTTTACCATTTTACTGCTTGACTCACTTCACCTCTTGAGGGCTCATATGTTGACCTTAAGCGCCTTTTATATCAATCTTTAATAATTGAAATTTCTTCATTGTTACTCACCAGTAGATGTTGGTAAGAAACAGTTTAATAGGTTTTTATAAACAGCAAATAAAAAATAATTCATTAAGAATGAAGTGTAACTTAGCTTAGATATTTTATTTTAAAAATAAAAAATCAGTGGAGCCCTAATTGATGACCCAAAAATTGGTTTCCCATTCAATTGCATTAATTTAATTACCCCGGTCGTATAAATGATATTATATAACCTGTTTATGCCCTCAACTATTTTTTATAAAATACTTGCCGGTTACTGGCAAGCGTTGCAATGCCGCTGAAAGAAAGAAAGTGTTTGTGTTTTAATTGTGTTTATTGAAGTGCATGTTTTCTTTTTCTGTCTGTTTGACTTTTGACGTTTGCTGCCGATTGTCTATGGTACGACACACGCGCCACCTACTCTAAGTTAATTGTAATACAACCTTCGCGCAAGTACAAGCATAAGTTGTCAAAATAAACTGTATGGCAGACATACAAACATTGATATAAGACATACTGCAAGTTAATTTTACTATGCCTATAATCTTCCCGAACGTGCAAACAAAAAGTTTGTCAAAGTTTTTTTCCAATCGGATGAGCGGTGTGGCAACGTATAAAGTACGAACGAACAAACATTCATTTTTATATATTTGATGTTATATCAGAAGTCGGGAATGTTCAAAACCTTCACCTTTTCTAGGCTAGTATTAAAACATATTCTATTGCTGTAATTTTAAAAATATACAGTTCTTCACTTGCCAATATAATATATTACAACCAAATTAAAAATAATGTTCTTTTTTGTGATCAAAAGACTTTAAAAAACTGTAATATTAGATTACTGTATTTAGGTGAGTGTTCATAAAAGTACCACCTGTTTTTGAATTTGCCGTCGGCTATTATATCAAAATGTTGTAGTTTTTACAAAGCGTTATGAGCCATTTACGTTCATTTATTTAAATTTAGTTTGCACGGAAACTAAATATTCATTTCGATCACGAACATGCGGATTTAACGTGTCTGCTTAATAATTCATTTCAAATTTAATTATATGGTAGATTAGAAGTAAATATAATACGTGCATTTTTAATGGATCAACGGCGGTACTGGAAAATTAAATTTAATCTTACCTACGGATTTATTGTCATTTATTATGAACGGAAAACATTATCCATTTCGAAAGAGAAAAATGAAGGGCTTAATTTGAAAATATTAACTAGGATCTTTGTCGGTTTCGTCATCTATTATAACTAGCTGTAAGCCCGTTGACCTCAACGGGGGGATTTTTGTTGCATTTTTAAGTAGTCAGAAAATTTACTGGCGTGAGAAATAGACCTCGGGGCATATATCGACAGCCCTGAAGTATTTACATTTTAAATTATTTAATTTTTAAAAAATAATGTTCAAGTTTGCTAACAATCAATTTTCGTAATAGCAGAAACCAACCTCAGCGCATATATCGACAGCCCTGCAGTATTTAAATTGTAAATTATTTAATTTTTGGAATAATG
The DNA here is from genome assembly GCA_031772345.1 of Himalopsyche anomala. Classification (NCBI taxonomy): domain Eukaryota; kingdom Metazoa; phylum Arthropoda; class Insecta; order Trichoptera; family Rhyacophilidae; genus Himalopsyche; species Himalopsyche anomala. Next base: position 9,140,552 of record CM062835.1, read on the forward strand.
TTCAAGTTTGCTAACAATCATTTTTCGTAGTAGCAGAAATCGATCTCGGCGCATATATCGACAGCCCTGCAATTTTTAAATTGTAAATTATTAAATTTTTGGAAATGGTTTTAGACTCAGTGATACATTTATTTAATATATAAACACGAAACACTCGTTTGCTGAGCGTCAGTTCAAGTTCATCCGTGCACTTGAACGCTTGAAGATGCCGAAAGGCGAAACCCGGGTCGTTAGTGACAAAATCTGTGGGAGTGTAAATAATTTGAAAGATTCAAATTTAATATTAGAATTCCACCAAGCACCTTCAATCGAAATCTTAAATTATATATAAGATAAGATATAACTTTTGACCATTATATTATAAAGGGATAAATTTAACTCTTTATATTTTAAAAGTCTAGATCAACACCATGAACAAATAATGTCTGACACTTTGAAACTAAACGCTATATTACATTGGTTATCACTTATCAGTATCATTATATTATCTTCATAACAATGAAATAGTGCATAATGTTTTTCATACAGTTAATTGAATTTCATCCATCATACATACGTACAATAACAAGACAACAACTTATAACTTTGTTTTTTCAGTTGTCTCTTCATATGCTTGAATTTATCGTTTGAAAGTTTCAAATGGACAAAACCATTCCTGTAAAGTGTAAATCATTCCAAAAAAATGTGTTTCGTTATATATCTTTGCATCGGGCAATAACAAAGAACAATTTTAATCCCTAATTCTAATTGCCATGACTTAACGTTCTATAGGCTCTGCAGTCTGTAAGGTTTTTGTCGGACTATGCACATACGGAAAGCCTGTCTTGCTCCAAAGACGTCACTGATCATTTAACCGTTTATCCAAAAATACTGAAAATATCTTAACACTTAAAATAATGATTGTTTTAAATATCGTACTTTTTATATATAGAGTGTAAATGTGTAGAGTGTTATTATAAATTAATCAATTTTTTAGATATGCAAGGTAAACCGAATAAATTTTGCAGTTTTGTACGTAAAAAACTTTTAAAATTCCGTTAAAGTTTTATAAAAGCGGGAAAGAGATAAGTAAAAGGAATAAACGGGAAGTTAAAGTTTGTAAAGTAAGTAAAGCATTTCGGTCAGAGGAATCTCGAACTTTCAATCGGGTTGGCTTTCCTCATTTTCCGATGACAAACTTTGACTCTGCTTCATTCAAGTGTAGAGCTTTTACAGGCATTGTTAGCTTATTGCGAACAAGTTTTAATACCCAACATTTATGACCACAATCTTACATGTCACACAACATTTAACCTAAAGCTTAAGTCACATTAAAAAATATTTATGAACACACACTAGTGATCTAAAAATATGATATAATCCAAATAATCCGAATCGACATAATCAAAAAAATTATAATCCAATGGATAAAATATCATTTTACATTTAAAATCCAATTTCGATTAAAAGTTCAATTGATTGTAAAGACTATTTCAATCGTTAAAATTTTGTACAATTTCGCAACAACGACTTATTCAACGTCAACGTGCATTCAGGTGCTCGGATGACCCCAAACTTAATCAAAATAAGTCACTCAACTTTGATATTGAAGTTCCATCAGTCGACATTTAACTTTTCTAAGTAGTTATTTTATATAGCCTACTTCGCCACTGCCGAGTAAACGATTGTGCTAATTAATTACTGAATAAATCCACCGAATCCTCGAATAATCACTTATAATTTTGTGAATTAATATTCCAACGTATGTTTTCAACACTTACACATTCTATCCGAGTTTTGAAACGGAGCACAAAATAAAACGATATGACACTTACGAATTGTTTCCTAACCTAACCTTTTATCTTGATCATTACAAAATTGAATTGGGCGAAATAGTTACTACTCATTGTCTCATTTCCCAACCACTAGAAATTGTATACCGTTGAGCATAGTTTTATGGTTTTAATCGTTAACTTAAAATAAAAAATATTTTCATTTCGTACTTAATATTGTTTATGATATCATATTACCTACACTAATAAAATAAACAGCAAAAACATATTATTCAAACCTACATGAATGAAAAGTAACGCAAATTTGAAACAGATAAAATGTTTATCTATAATAAGTAAACTGACTTTATTTCAAGATATAATAAAGTTATATATCAAAGCAACAATAATTTATTTGAAAGTTTTGGCGGTAACTTTGTGAAAGTAAATAAAATAAATTTAAACTGCTTGCTGCTGTGATGCTTATGGCACAGTATCTGCGAGATACGTCAGTTAATACGTAAACGTTGCGATAGTCTGTCTGATGATGTGTCACAAAAATAATTATTTACGAATACAATTTTAAATTAAAATTAGTTATGAATCTCCGAATGGATTTAATTGTACACTTTAAATAAGCGTTCAACAATTAAAGAATTTGAAAAATTGGTATCATAAATAATATACATTTTCATTTGAATTTATGTTGAAATAAAATTTATAAAATAAAACGATTGTTTAATCTGATTTTGTACCTACTATCATTTTTCAATATGGAATGCAATCGCTGTATTCTCAGTCCATTTGTTCAATTGCAGTGTCCTAAATCCATCAAACTAATCCGTGACATGATTTTGCTGACGCGTTTGGCTAGATTTCAGTATTAGTCTACTCGCATATGTTAAACGAAGTTTTAGTTAATATTTGCAATAACAATTCGCCTTTGGCAATTCAATAAATAGAATATAGACAAACATTAATGTAACTCTTTGTGGTAATAATAAAATCATCTTCATCGGTTCGTTTATGTGTTTTATCGATAAAAACTGTTGCCTTACATTGAATTGATTGAGAACATTCGTGCACTTAAATGCCTTACGATGCCGAAAGACGAAATCCGGGTCGTCAGTTATGTGACCAATGGAAATGTACAACATTTTAACGATTCAAATTGTATATTGAATTACCATTAAAAACCCTAACTCGATATCTTAAATTATTCCTAAATTATATTATATGATTTAAGTGGCTCAAAAGACAAACGGCCCCAGCCCGATGACCAAATTTTGATTAAGCATATTTTACAAATTGAAACAAAGCAATATAATTTCTCTTCAAACAAAAAACTGCATAGATTACATTTTTTTTTTAATTTTCACTCATTAAAATTCGACGGTTTTGAAAGATCTGCTAAGCTTGTCTATCATACACAAATGATCAAAGCCACAAAGGTAATTTATTAAACAATAAACTATCGGCCCAACAACCTATGAGCTTGTACATATATCACGTGATTTTTTCTTTGAGCTCCTCATGTTATTTTATCATAATTCACTTTTTATGTAGCATATCTACCAATTCAATGTATTTAATTAACCTTTATTAATATCTTTATATTTTTAATTATTATTATTGTTGCCTATCAACTCGTGCCTAAAAACATGTATCTTAACTGTATCATTGAGGAGATATCGTCTTCGGTGTGATGCAGGAAGAAAAACAAGTTTATCGAAAAAAAAAAGCATATCTACCATCCATTATGGACCATCTCGAAATAAATTAATTGTAAGAGAATCGGTTGTTATTCAGTCGTTGTACTTCTCTTTTTCGGATAAGGAAAGAATTAATAATAACCTAATTGCTTTAGTAACGTCCCATTTCGGGAATGGATGAATGAAATCGGGAATAAATATACGAAGAAAATTCCAAAATGTTTATGAATAAAACATGGCGTAAAATTGAGTCGGTTCATATCGAAAGTATATGTTAATTTTTTAATGTTATATAATGAAAAAAGTTTTATAAATGACCGGGTTTTCTCAGCTAGTGAACATTTTCGGTTGATTGAACTGGAAAATAAAATTTAAGTTCATGCTCACTGAAAGGACGTTTTTTTGTCGATAATAATAAATTGTCAGATTTGACTAATTTCTTTTGGGATAATTATCTTCATGTCGCTTTCTATGTCGTCTTAAATTCATTTATCTTCTCAATTTTTACCATTTTTTAATTGAGCGAATCCAGATATTTTATTAAAGAAGATGTGAAATAAAGTCGCCTTTATTAATAGTTTTTCAGAACAAATTGACTTTGTTATAGCAACAAAAAAAAAACTCAAAAAGTGCCCTTTTCTCTCTCTATCTTTTATATCATTGACACATTTTTTTGGTCACAGATTTCTTTTTTTTTTCAACGCGTAAGGCATAAATTAATTATTGCAATACTAAGCGTAAAGAAAAACGTTTTGTATTTTTGTAGCAATATCGTTTTTTATATCTCCTGTAAAATTGAGCTAAATTCAAGACAGGTGTTCATGCGATATATCCGATAATGTATTACGTTTTAAGTGTAACTACATAATTCTCTTTATGACCGTAATTGGAAAACAAACTCTCGCTAGCTTAGGCACTGTAGGCAATGCTTTATATTGTGAACTATTTGTTGACGTCGTCTTGTTTTGTACTTGTACGTACCTGCAATCAATTACGCAGTCCGGTCAGCCGGATTGAAATTTATATCCGACCGAATTTGGCGGCCATTTGCCTAAGCGCTGGCAGTTTTGGCGGGATTCCTGCTCGCCCTGTTTTGGCGGGCTTTTTCTACCTGCGCCGTTTTTGGCGGGCTTTTTATGCCATTCGTCCTGCCGCTCGAGTAAACGGGTCTTATGGAGGTGCGCTCGTTCTGCGTAATCCATTCAAATGAGAATTTGTATTGTTATACATTGTTTAAAGGGGATCACCGGCTGACGTAGGCAAAGTATTTACTTATTTACCAAGTTAGAATGCAAAATTTTAACGCTTTCCGTATTTTTCAACCCGTGAAAAGCTTTGTCGTAAATGTTAAATGTCTGGCATTGAAAAAAATGTCGAATCATTCTGTTCTAATTAATTAGGAGACGTTTTTATTAAGAAGATAAAAACGGTTGGAAAAAATATAAAAAAATCATTTTTTTTTTCAAATTGAAATACTGTTATTCGCATTGTTTAGAAAACAACATAGCCGGCCTTCAAATATTTGACAGAAACAAAACTTTTAACATTGACATAGTAACATTATTAAAAATTCTTTCAACGTCAAAAACGATCAAAACTAATAAAACTTTTTTTTTACTGTATACATATTAAATACTTGTAAATAACTATAGTTTAGAATTTCTCCCCCTTTTTTTTCAGTTAAAATGTTTTTTTTTGTTGAGAGATAACCATATTGTATTGATGATCAATACTTGATGAAAATGCATTATATTAATAAAAACCCAATATTACTTTGAATTTTTTTTCCACTTTACTTAAAAAGGTCAGGACCGGTTTCGCTCATGGCGAGCGTTGTCAACTGATAAGCACTGTTAAATTATATTTCTTATCAGTCGACATGAGTGAAACGGGTCCTGACATTTTTAAATAAAGTGGAAATAAAGTAAGTACAAAAGAATATTGTGTTTCTATTAAAATACTGTAAACTCTTTGTAGGTAACATAATTATAATACAACCACTTTGAAAAGATCAAACACATGTATGTTTATTTTCAATTCATAACGGTATTATATTTGTTGTGCACCTTTATGATATTATGTAACTTTTATTTAGAAATTTTGAATTATAAAAGAAAATATTTTGCATTACAGCTTATGCTAATGCGCCAAATATTTTATAGTTGAAAGATCATATGAAAAAAACTCGATTTGGTAAGTCACTCGAGGGAAATTGACATCACAAACACCCGCGTCTTGGCTCTCAAATTTAAATTGAAAATTCAAATTCGACATTTACTTAACATGGATTCAAACTTAAGCCCACCTGATTGAAAGAGAAAGCTCTAACTAACTAGACCAAAGCGGGCGACAATATTAATATATATTTTTAAGAAATCTTGAATTCATTAACGTTTCATGTTGATATATTTGTATAATTATAATTAATTAAAATTATGAATAATGAAATGATATTAAATGTGCAATTCAAAAATGCTATTTGACTAATTATTGATTATTAAATTTAAAATTGTGTTATTAAATTGGTGCCTGCTTACACTGTCATGTTAGTGTGTTCATAAAAGTCGACATCATCACCTGTTAAAACTTCTGAAATTTATAGGTACTAAAAAAATGTTTGATTGATCACTTCGATGTTTTTATGTTGAACAATTTCCATTGCTTTGTATCTTTAAGTACATGCTTTAAGCACCAATAAGACCGAATGCACTTTTTGCAATTTATTGAATAAAAACTTTGTTGCAGTCGAAATATGTATAGTAAAATCATATCGCGCCAGTGGAAAAACAAAACTACTTTCATGGAAAGCTTACAATGTAACAATGTTTTACGACCGCATCCGCGGCTCTGCGAACAGCTTTTTTTCTTCATCCGAGCTTATTATCCATTGACACAGTGGAGTCGCGTGGTTTTTTAAATTTAAAAATAAAGTTTTCTATAGTAAAGTAAGCAATGCAAAATAAGCAATCAAATAAATTTACCATTAAAGGATTAACATAATTAACATGATTAACATAGTTAATGTGAATTTGATTAAATTAAATTTAGCTGTGTACACTTACCTTATTATTTAATAAGGTAAGTGTCTATAACTAGCTTTGATGGAATCAAGCTATACGATTTACAAAGAAAATAACAAAACCTTTGAAATATCGTTAGTTGAAAACAAAAAAAACCTCGTTCATTCGATTTCGACGTGTTGGCGTATTCAATTGACTAATTTTGTTTATTTATATTTGACATGTCGCTGCCGTAAGATTGGTATGACTCCGACTCCGAGGAAATTTTTCATTTCAACTTATATATTGTATACCATCAGTGTTGACATTTCATGCTTGGCTAACTACAGATTAGTTATCCAAGCATGAAATGTCAACACTACTACGTACTATTTTGTTTGAATACATTTCATTAAAAATATTCTTCAAAAAAACTCGAGCCGTTCATTTTTCACGACTCCGACTCCGGTCAAAATACCGCGACTCCGAATCCGACTCCACAGCCCTAGTATATTTAGTATCAGTTACGACCATATACATATTTTGATGTGGGCATTTACAAAATATATTAATATAATGATTTATGCAAAAAAGAAACCCTTTCAAATATTTTGACAGCAGATTATGCAATTGATCTAATTTTAAATAATATTTCGCTATTTTTTTTTCGTAAAACTGTTATTCGTATCGTTTAAAAAACGTAAAAATAAATAAAAACATTCTTTATAATATGTTTTTTCCGAATCTGATAAATTCCAGATATTTTTCAGAGCGTCCGATATTAATTTATTGATTTGGCATTTACTTGGTAGAACTCCATTTTAATAGGGTAAAATATCAAGGTATTTCAGTTCTACAGTTTTTAAAAAGTTAAAGGTTGATAGCTATTTCGGCTTACGCCATCGTCAGAACTAGTTCTGACGATGGCGTAAGCCGAAATAGCTATCAACCTTTAACTTTTTAAAAACTGTAGAACTGAAATACCTTGATATTTTACCCTATTCCGATATTGATGTTTGTTTTAATATGAAATGTAATCATAACATCAGTTTATATTAATTATTAACTGTGCACATCGTTGGAAACTATACCCTCCTAGGTGGCACGCGACTGCTTGAAGCTCAGCGCCCAGCTAATCTGGTCGAGCTTTACTTTTATGATCGAGAATCCTGCGCTTTCAGCTTTCGGCAGACTCCATTTTTGGTTCTTTACGATTGCGCTTGCTTTGCCGTTTTGTTTTTTCGCTGTCCTTATTTTGTTGCAAAGCCTTTTATTGAAAGTTTTACAACCGCCCGGGAGTGTGGTTATTTTTAAATTTTATATGAAATTATGCACGTGAACTTCGCTTAATCCGGTCGCTCATCAACGGGTTGTAATGCTCTCAACTTTGCGAATTTTTACATTAAAGTTTATACTTAGCGATTTTCCCACGAGTAATTATAAGTTTTTTTTTCACTTTTAAAAGGATTTCTTCGATAATTTTAAAAAGGATAACAATGTCTTGTGTATTTAGCAGGGCCATAGAGTCAGAGTCCAGAGTCGTAGAATATTGACAAATTATTAGACTATTCATCATACTGATTGGTGAAGTCTACTAGAAGTATTCTAGTAACAATAATGATCTGATGGTATACAGATATGTTAGTCAAACGGAAATGTTTAAAAACATCAATTCGTAGTCGGTTTTTTATTTTAAGGTAGAGTCGGAGTCGTATTTTTTTACTCGACTCCACTACCTTAGTATTTTGGTCCCTTTATAAACAATGCTTATCGATTAATAATAATAAAATAACGATATATGTATAAATCAACTCTATAAAGTATGATACCAATATATTTCGTACACCGTTCACGTCCATCATTTATCAACTTCAGTTGGCAATTTATTTTTTGTATAACTTAATTCTATTAAATACTAAACAAGTGAAAGTAAAAATCTGGCTTAATTAATTAAAAAATATATTTTTAAAGTGACAGTTTTAGTTTTTGTTATATATTTACCAACGCCAAATATCTTTTTTACTGTTTTATTAATCAATCGCCATTATTAAAACCCCTCGTAAACGTTAATGTAACTAATAATAAATAATCGTTTTTATTCAGATTCATCTGTATTGAATAATTCCATATTTGTTATTGTTATTTAAAACAATAAAATTAAGTTGTTTAATATAAAACTTTATACAGGATATACCGTGTATCTTTTCTTAGCCAGAATATATAGCTGAGTTAATTCAAGTCAAAACATAGTTCTAATGGACACATACGCTGAAATAACTATATAAAAATAATATTTGTAGAACTAAAACACTTAGTTTAAATTATTTTGCTGCCCGTCAGTTCAAGTGCATTCGTGCAATAGATAAAACCAGAAGATGCCGAAAGGCGAAACCCGGGTCGTTATCGACAAAATTTATGGAAGTGTACAGAATAAAAATAATTCAAATTTGTCATTAAATTTTCATCAAGCACCTTCAGTCGAAATTCTAAATTATAAAACACTTAAATATACAATTTCGTTAATAAATAAAGTATTTAAGCTGTTCAAATATTTTTTTGGTTTCTTTTACTTCGGTCAAAATAATTGAGATTATTTTTATTTCATTTATTTAACTATTTCCGTTTATAACAACACAACACAAGAAAAATGTTGCAAACACTTAATGTGTTAATTGACATGATCGTATTAACACGTGTCAAGTAATATCTATATTTAATTATTTACCAGAATTTTGTCGAAGAAAAACTTGTACGTAAATCATAACTTAATTATATATATAAAAACTGTTATTAATTGGAAATAGAAACAAAATGTTTCAGATATCTTTTTCATGTCAATCCATTTATATATATATTCCATTTTAATAAAAATAATAAAACATTTTTAGTACTTTTTCCACATAAAATTTATTTGATCAGGACCGGTTTCGCTCATCGCTAGCATTATCAACTGATAAAATATATATATAAACAGTGCTATTTATGCAAATTGAATTGAAATAAAAGGTGTAAGCAACTATTAAAAATGAAAAGGATTTTCAAATTACGTTAATTAACACAAAATTAAAATGCTTAACACCTATAACATACAATTAAAAAATTATCAAAGACTAATAAATATAAGTAGCAAATGATAATTAATGACAATTATAAACCCAATTAAAATTTGGGAATTTTTTAAACAAAGTGAAACTCTACATTACTAAAGTAAATAACTTAATGATGATTTTGTGTTTTTCCCGCTTCCAAGTAATGAGTCTGTACTTCAACATAATCAGCAACAATGAAGATTCTGAAAAAGACATTTTTAAAAATCATATCAATTCTTATATTTTGTGTGGAAAAAGTACTAAAAATGTTTTATTATTTTTATTATAATGCCATTCCACCAAGTATTGACAGTGAACACCTTAAAAGTGATATATTCCATTCTTTATAATAAAAGTATTTTATTACTTTTGTTAGTAATTCAATTAAAATCATTATTGTAAACGTTTTTTAAACATTTAATCGTTGCCGCTATCATTCAGTTGTGTATGATTATTATTTAATGTTAATATGTTTGGTTACTAAATTGTACTCGTAATGTCTCCAAAAGAATATTTCTGTTAAAAGGTATGCTCTCTATATAATAGTGATTTAAATATTTTCTGTTCCAGGCCAAAGAGCGGATCGATGCTGCTCTACAGCAGAAAAAAGGTCCGCTACAGACGAGATGGATATTGCTGGAAAAAACGAAAAGATGGAAAAACCACGAGGGAAGATCATATGAAACTTAAAGTTCAGGGCACCGAGGTTAGATATCGTATACGATTTTATGTAAACATGCTTTGAAAGAAGCATTAAAAGGTCCCCGTTAAACTTATCGATTTTTTGTTGTTTAAACATTTTTTTAGAAAGACTTTTTACGAAATTTTAAATAGATTTCTTTACACTAGATTTTTGAAATTCAAATCACCTCAGATGAACGCAATGAGAAACCTAAAATAACATTCAAACACTGTGGTCCAATGGTAAGAGCTGTCCAACACTTTAGGCGATCTTATGGATATCTGAATTCCAGTCCTGGCAAGATCAACACACAGGTTCAACTTTAAGTTTTCTTAATCCGATATTTGAGATCATGAGTAATGAATGGATGTTTGTAATATTATTTTTCCTATTTGATCTGGAGTGGTTTTTAAAATTTTCATCGAGTCTATTATGTTATTTAAAAATATCTGGTGCCTATGCTTTGTATTAGCTGGAATGATAAATATATTAATCTTTTATTTGTTTTCAATATTATGGATATCAGATTCAATTTTAAATTATAAACAAAAATCAACATCACATGATATAAGAATAACCTAGTAAATTAACCAATAAAAAATCCAAACGCCCAAAATGAAGTATGATAGTGGATATATATAGAGAACCGGTTGTAAGCTATCGCTTAATCTTTTATACACAAAACTTATCAAGAGAAAAAATGAATGAACGGCGGACATTATCAATTATACTATGACATATAACTGTGCTGTATTTAAAAAAAAAAAAACATATCCTCTGTCAATGTGAAGCATAAGATATCCTAATTGAGGTCTCTCGACAAAAAAATTTCTGTCAACTGTTTCTTTAACTGTTTGTTATTCGTTTGCTTAACATCTATTTTTGTTCAAATCGCGAGACTATTGGGTAGCTAATCGCTCTCGCTACGTCTCTTGATTTTGAATTGTAAAGTTAAAACAGAATTTTTAGACATCACAAACATTCATGCCTTCGAAAAGAAGTCGTACTGGGACTTATTCCCTTGAGTTTTATCACGGAACCGACAGAAAAGGTTTAATTAACAAATGAAATTTAAATCGACTGCATAATTAGCAACCCGACCAATTCGAGTCGGATTTTTTTTCGTCACAAAGCAAAACTCGATAATTTGATCATCAAGCGGAATTCTAAATTTACACTTCTTTACTTTTTTACTTACAGCTAAGTTTTTTATACTTCCTGAATAAATTTCTCACGTGGAGTTAGCTGGCTGGAAGATAAAGTTGTCAAAATGCAAAATGGGTAGTCAAATGCCACCGGTCTTACTATGCTAAAAAACTATTTTTGTAATTCATAGACAGGTAAAAAAAAACTAATGAAACGTTATGCTTTTTTTCAATATTTCTTGAAGTGGACTGTACATTGTAATAAATCATCAGGAACTTGAACCCGCTTTATTTTAAATGAATATTCTATCTGGTTGGAGTTGTTAGCTTTTTTAAAAAAATAGTAATTAACTTCCAGGGTGAAATTATGCGAAACTTTGCGCCTTTCGATGAATTTGGATGTTGCTCTAGGCACTTCAGTGCCATGTTAACCATACACAATAACCACATATAATACTAATGTCAAATATGCATTCGGAAAATGATTACGGCATTGTATGTTACTAAAAGAAAAAAAAATGATAACATATACAATATAATACATAGCATTGGTAAAGCCTCATTTAGGGAAAAAAGTCTTAAAAAAAATTCTCCACTACCTTCACACATATATATCCTTCATATTTATTTATACCACATAAACCGAAAAGTATCAAACACGGCCAAGTCATGTTTTTACCGATGTAACTATTATTCTTAAATCCGGTAGAAAACTTTAACATCTACAATTCAATATACGCATCAGTTTCAAAATCGTACTACAATTGTATAAAAATAATGTTTTAATCATGACTTTGCTATCAAAAGTGACCAAGACAAACACATCTTGTTATCATACCGGCCAAATCATTGAAAGCAAATCAGATCGCAGGATTTGAATCAGCTGTCTGAATATTATTCAGTATTTTGTATGGAATGTCAACGTTTAACGATTGATACGTTGACGTTTAGTGTCCGACTGGGTTTTTCGTAGCTGGAGCACATAGTATCGCCGTACCGGTACGGCGAAGTATTTTGTCATCTATTATCTTTTACCATTCTCATATATTTTATTGAATTATTGCTATTTATTCAGATATATATACTACACACATCTATCAGTTATTTTTGGCAGTCACTTTATTTTTATTATTATATTTGTTGCAAATGAACAAAAGATTTAATGAGCGTAAAACTGAATTTCAGCTTGATTTTCTTCCTGAAATCAACATCATTCGAGCGTCACATACCCATAGATGAAAACAAACAAAGTTTAAGGCTTAGATTATAAGTATTTAAAAGCTTCTAAAAATTAATAAAATAGTAATATTGAATTAGTTTACTTTATATTTTTAACTACGGCTGTGTTTAATAATTCAAAAAAAAATCTTCATAAAATAATCATTTAACAGTCGTCCCAGATTGATCCGTAATTAAAAATGTTTTTTTTAATTTTTGTGTGTAGCAGTCGTACAAATTTTAAAAAATTACTCACTCCACAAAAGGTAAACGATAATTTGCATTGAAATTTCATTAAAAAATAGTCAAATCCAGCTCTATTTAAAATATGATTAAAATTACTTGACCAAATTTAATATACTGGGCTCCTCATATCTACTTCTAGTGTAATGTTTACTCACTACGGATTCCTTATGTATCATTACAGTACAAAGATCTACGTCTCTCAACCTTATTTTTTAAGGTGGCGATATAATACTGGGGTTAGAAAAAATCTCTCTTATTATTGCCACTATTAAACCTGTCACGTTTACTGAATCTAATGCGTGTAATATTTCAATTCGATTCACTGTGAATCATTCGTGACGGTTTCGTTGAATGGTGATGATCGATATAATGTCGGTATATTATGAGCCTCGGAACGCCATAAATTAAAACTAGTTCGTCGAATTTCGTAGGAAATTGAAATCAACAATCCGGGCATTGTGCCGCCCACGTTTATCGTGCTCAAACTTTTATTGGTCGCCCCAAATGTGATAGTTTTATAAAACAACATATTTATTAATCTCGCGTAAACTGAATATATATATGGTCGTACCGGTCGAGCAGTTAATAGAGTAGATTTATGAATTTCTGTGCTGAAAAGGCGTGTAAGTAAGTGATATCTAATACTCCCTTCATTTACAACCTATCCGATTCATAAGCACGAGTCCTGTCTTAACCTTGTCCTTCTCTCTTTAGTAAACAAAGATCAACTGCGTAACAGGCAGTTCGTGTAGAAAAAAACATCTATTGAGATAAACTCTATTAAAAGGCTCTATTACAGTGGTGCGGAACCTTTTATTCTCTAAAAGCCGCATTTATTTTTCTGATTCGACATAAGGCCGCTGTAAACATTGACTAGGGAATCATTGACCGTAAACAGGACTTAACGGTCAGAATATGTCAGGAATTTAAGATTTTACATGCATTTACAGAATTACAGAATAAGCCAGAAGGCCGCACCAGAATAGCCAAAAGGCCGCAGGTTCACCACGCCTGCTCTATTACATCACGATAGGGTTATGTTAAATAATAATAATAAATATAAAATTAATTCATGGGAAACAGTGTTTATTGAAAACACTGTAAAAACCTCTGAAAACTGAAATATTAGAAAAAAATAAAATATTTTTTATTGTTCACTTTTACGGTGTTCACTGTCAATACTTGGTGGAATGGCATTATAATAAAAGTAATAAAACATTTTTAGTACTTTTTGAAATAAAAGGTGTAATGTGTTATAGGTGTTAAACAATTTAATTTTGTGTAATTATAATGTCATTTGTAAATCCTTTTCATTGTTAATAGTTGCTTACACCTTTAAATAGCACTGTTTATATATTTTTCTTATCAGTTGATAATGCTCGCAAAGAGCGAAACCGGTCCTGATTCAATAAATTTTATGTGGAGAAAGTGCTAAAAATGTTTTATTATTTTTTATAGTGTTAAAAATACATTATAAATATATTTCTGGAATGATTTAGGAAATTTCTAAAAACTTACCTTGAATCTTGATTCTTAATTATCTCAAAACTATGCATGTTGAGTTTTTATATATACTTTGGAATCAAAGTATCTATATATGGTATATACTATATATGTATATACATGTAAAAATGTATACATTTAAAAACAAATCAAATTAATATAAATGTTAAAAACATAATAAGTATAAGTATTGATTTTAGAATCGCTGTTTTGACAATCACTGGTTATTGATTGTAAATTGCCTTTTGACGTGACTTGTCTAATATCGTGCCAAACCATAAATTTATTAATTCATTCCAAAACTTGATGTCACTTGACAATTTAAGTATAATATATCTCGGTGTATTTTAATTGTATTATAAATGAAGTCTACAAAATAATTCAATACACAGAACAATGATTTGAATCGAAATTAGGTAATTTGATATTCATCTATATTGAGATATTCGATATGTCTGACAACCAAGGTTATTGAAGGTGATTTTGGAGAACAGTAAATATTAAATAATTCCAGTCTGTACGTTGATTCAACTATGAAAACAACTTGAAACCAATAGAGGCGCCCCTTGTACTGTCTGGCTCTGTAGTATCTAGTAGTAAGAGCTGTATCATAACGATTTTCTGGTTCTTGGTTCGAGTCACAGCAAAGTCACTATTAAATTGAGAATTTAATTACTTAATATCTAACTGGGTGTTTGTACTCTTATTGCGCTCCTTAAAGAATATGAAGTAACAAGCAACGTATGACAACTATGAAATTCATTACTTAGACATTAAGAAATTTGCGTTCCAATTAGGGCAACCAATCCCGGGATTCGGGATCCCGCTCAATTTTCTGATCCCGAAATCCCGGGATTGACATGGTCGCGATCCCGGGATTTCGGGAATGAGGAATATTGAGCAAATCCCGAAAAGTGAGACGAAATTGGCAAATTGTGGATATCAAATTGCTCGCCGAGCTAAAAAAAAAAAAACGAGCTTCTGTGACAATCTTGGGAAAAAGTATACCAAATCGATGATTTCAAATTCCTCGGTGAGCTAATCCCAATCCCGGGATCCCGGGATTCCGGGATTGGAAAAAGGCTCCGGGATTGGATACCCTAGTTCCAATCCTGCAGTAGTAATCGATCGACATAGTTAAAACTTGCATCGCTTTGGCCAGTGCTTTTCTCACGAGTTTACCTAATTTTTTCGGACCTACGATCGATTATAATAAATATTTGAGATCTTAGGGCAGTGATCGCCAAACGGTCGCTCGCGAGCTACCGGTAGCTCGCCGAGGCTTTTTCGATAGCTCGCGTAGGATATTTTATCATATTTATAAATTTGCCTGTACAATTTTATTATTGAACTCCGAAAATTAAAAAAAAACGAATGAAGGCATTGTTTTGTTCTACCTACTTATGTGAATCAACGTTTTCTACTATGAAGGTGTTTAAGAGTAAATATAGAAACAGACTCACAGATGTATATCTTATTAATTGCATTCGGATGAAAATGACAAGGTACTCACCGAGAATTGAAAAAAATGTCGAGGAAAGTGAATGCCACTCTTTTCATTTTATTTTTATATTTATTTTTACTCACACTTATTTTTTTGTTTATAAATAAACAATTATGTATTATTAGAAACTCTGGTGCTCTAATTTATTTTGAGTAATATAATAATATTATATATGGTACGATAAGGGACGATGATAAAAAAATATAAAGAAGGAATATGTATAGGTAGCTCACCAGACAATTTAGATTTCTGAAAGTAGCTCACATCCTTATTGAGCTTAGAGACCACTGTCTTAGGGCATGGGTTTATTTCTTGTCTTTCCTTCGCGATTAGTTTTCGAAAGGTTTAAAGACATCTTATCGACTCAATCCTAATTGATTTAAAGAGATAAAAATATGTGGCGACAAACTATTGCCATTTTGTATTTGAATGACAATTATTTTTGAATGTTTTTCATATAAGCGTTAATATTATCGACAAACTTACAATTAATCAACAATATCACTTATTTGTAATTAATTGTTAACACGTACGTAAATTTTGATATTAAGATATTATTGCACTCTTGTTTTACAAAAACGAAACCCTGCATGACTATATGGCCATGCTCATTCTTTTATTACCGTGTAATATTGTGTACGGACAGTAGTAAGGACGAGCGTGATCATATGGGCACGCAAACATTCGGGGTTGAAATGTAGCTAAACGTGAAATTTTTAAAAATATTTACAATTTGACCTCTATAGATCAACATAATTTCAATACAAATATATAAGCAAAAGAACTGTAAATAATTTGCTGTTTTAATAAAAAAATAACTAACAGTTTCAAAAAGTCTATTAAAAAAAACGGAAATTCAAAAAATCGCATCTGCTTTTGGTGGCCGTTTCTGTCCCCGTGGCTGATGACTTACTGAAGTCCGTACCCTTCTTAACCAAAACTGAGCGAAAGCAACGATATTCAGGTAGAAAAGGATGAATAGTGGGATCAATAGACAACGGTGTTTACTGTGACCATATGGTCACGCTTGTCTTTGGAGGGTTTATAGATAATTTGCGCTTTAATTGGACTGCGAATCTTCATAACAATTTGGGTGACTAAAAAACTATATTTGTAAACAACATCTAGGTTTCATTAAGTCGCCGGGACGGGACGAATACATCGCCTACCCTCTAAAAAGCACGAAGCGCCGGTTGATCATCGACGGGGGTGTGCCGACGTCACCCCAGCAATCGCGACGCCTTGTCCCTCGCCCGATTCTTATATTCCTCTCTAATTCTTGGCACTGGCTCAACATCTAACTGGGCGCGTATTGGGATTTACAATCCATTGTAGTTTTAAAATTCAGGGAAGTCTGGGACTGTATAAAATAAATTACAATTATCAAACGTCCAAGTCAATTGATATGAATTTTTCAATATGACAATTATATGTACTTCTATACTATAATAATATTCGCAAGATGATTACTACTTAAATCGATAAATATAAAACAATGACATATATAAAGAACAGCATGTCTATTGTAATAATAATAAATAATCATTTAAAATTAAACTAATCTGCTTTAAATAATCCCATGTTTGTTATCGTTCCAAGAAACGCTAAACTCTATTTAATATACATAATACTATAATTTACAATATAAATTTGGTTTTTAGAGTGAATTGTGTGTCTCTTCTGAGCCACTTTATATAGCTGAGTTGATTTAAATTTGAACGTATTTCTGATCAGGGAATAAAGTAAGCAAGTAACTAAGTAGGCAGTAAATTCCAATTCAATCAATAAAATCACTTTGTTTTCAATACTTGGCCCAGCAAAAAATAAAATGATTATATTTCTATCAAAACCAGCAATTATTTTATTTATTTTTAACTCGTATTATTATTCTTATAATATTCGTTTTGAAAGACTAGCAAACTGTATGTGTCTTAAGGAATTCTCTTAAAAATCTTTTTAATACAATATAAGATTTCTTTTACAGATAGACTGTATGATAAATAAATATGAGCCCTCAAAAGATGAAGTGAGTCAACTAGTAAAATGATGAAACTTTTAAGTACTATCACGTATTTATTTTTGGATTGCATATTGTTGTTTTGGAATGTGTATTAGCTGAGTTTATTTCACTTTTACGATACGATACGTAGAATATTACAACGCATCTAACGTTATTTTTTCTAAAATACCACTTCTTCACTCACTGCGAGTGGACCTATATAATATATTTAAAGGTTTATTTATGCTGCGTAATATATTACATATTTTACTTTGAAGTATATTAAATTTGAAATAATCACTTTCAATCCTAATAATGATTTATCGCCAATAATAATTTAATCTTCAACACAGGGAGTAGTATTTAAGTTGTCCAACTCATGATTAATGATACAGACATGAAATAAGGTGGGCTGATTGTAATGTAATTGGCTGCTATTGAAGGTGCGTCCCTGATAAAGCGAAGCCTCCGCCGATTTGCGAGGCCGTTAGCGGCGCAGGCGTTCATCGTCCGTTAACTTCGTCGCTAGATAACGGCGGCCGTTACGCCAAATAATAAAAATATCAAAAACAAAAGCCGGCCAGTTATTGCTAACACATTATAGTGCATTTCCAACAGAAGCTTCGATACGTTCTTTATTGACCGAAGAATCTTTTGGTTTGCAATTTCTGCTTGATATTTTTACAATTTTTTTACAAAATTTGTAATTTCATCAGGGCTGACGAGTCGTAAAAAATAAAAAAAACTCTGACTTTAAATTAAAACACCACTCCAATTCTGACTCTAAATTCGGCTTAAAAAAAGAAAAAAAACGTCTCTTGTAATAGTCATCTATTTTTTTAAACCTTTCCTTTAATTCTAGTACAAATGATCATTATTTAACCGATCAATACGATAAATAGGCTAATTTTAAAATGTACATATTAAGCTCGCTAATATGAGAACGAAGGTGTGAATTCTTTATATCAGTATTTTATCTCATTATCTCGGCAAAGAATTGATGAACTATTTCCTAATTTTTATTATCGTACAAAATACTATTTATCTATTAAGGAGTCGGAATCGTTTGTTTTTTCCGACTCCGGTAAAAACAGCCCGACTCCACGACCCCAACTCCAGAGCCTCTAACGGCTAGATAAATCAACGAAAGCACATAATCATCATTATTTTACTAAGACTTTTTTTTGTGATGACTGTATGATATCGCCCCATGCAGAAACAGTTTCAAACTTATGTAGATATGTTTTGTTGAGAATTGTGTACGAGTTTATTGAAGTTTTTGTCTTATGATTTTGATAAAACTTCAAATAATGAATGTATTATTTCAACTTTCATTTTCCTTATAGGTAATTAATGTAAAAAAAATATATCTAACGACGCTTGAAATAATTATAGAATGATTTTTAAAAATATTGAAGTTTATTTTGGTATGATATTAAAAATAAATAAACGTGTTTTGATTCATCGATAGAATAATGTAATTATAACAATATTATAGAAAAAATATATTACTAAACAAATTTATATGTTCATGTTACTCTAAGTCGATATAAATATATGTGTAATTTTACCTGCTAAATACCAAAGGAGATATTAAGATTAAGAAAAAGCTCCATGCATTAATATATTATATATCGTCGATTTGCTGCAAGAAGCCATAAATTGACAATTTGGTTAATACTGAGTTACGCAAAACAAAGTCTGTTTTTTTACCATTTTGTGTAAACTCGAAAACTCACTTAGCGTTTAACGTCAGCTAGTATTGTCCAATGATTTCCCCTTAAAATTATCATGTTGTATTATTTGCACATACCGGAATAAAAGACATCATGGGGACAAGCTTATATAATTCTTACGAAAAACATTTATCTTTTTACATCAAAACCATCCATTTTTTTAATCTGTATGTTAAATAAAGCTTTATTTAATTGAACTATATAATATTAAATATACCACTAACAGGCAAAAGAATACAAAAAATGTATTTTTCAAATAAGAGCGACGGTATAATATACTATTTTGTATCTTTTTATTGTTTCTTTGAGGATAAAAGAAGTCCAGTGAAATTTTTAATCCATGGCTCTTGGGTTGTCGTCGGCATGGGCTGCTGGCAGAATGAACGTTATCAATCTTGTCCCCAGGTGTTGCGAACTGCATTAGTGACGTGTGAAATTTGCTTTGTTTCAGTGCATATACGGATGCTACGTGCACTCTGCAATCTTACCCACCTTTCATAGAAGATGCTACTGGCTTTTACAGGTGAGATAAGTATTCAACATATACTAAAGCATTAATTTCTTTCGGTACTTTGGTCGAAAAATAAAATATCTTTTTATAGTCATGCAAACTTTAACCATTTCATTTTATTAAGATAATTTTGACATGTAAAAGTGTTTTTTTTCCTTCAAAAAATATTGACATTCTTTTAATAATAATTCAGTGGTAGTTTTGATACCTATATGGGGGGGGTCAGAATCTCATCTACTTTAATTGTATAAAGAAACATTGTTTTTGCAAATTATTGTTTTTAAATATTTCTTTAATTAAATTAGCAGATAAATTTAAATAATTTAAATTAAAGTAGATTTTTTTTTTTTTTTAAAGTTATTTAAAATTAAAATTACATATTTTTCGATTTGAAACCCCCAACCCTGCTGGTTAGGGCATCCAATCCCGTTCAATTTTCTGATCCCGAAATCCCGGGATTGACATGGCCGCGATCCCGGGATTTCGAAATTGACAAATTTTTAGCAAATCCCGAAAATTGACACGAAATTGGAAAACTGTGGATTTCAAATTGCACGAGCTAAAAAAAAATTAATAAATTAGGCTTCATATATTTTTTAAATTACAAAAGAAATTAAATTAGATATAAATGTGTTTTAGAACCCAGATATAGTCCTGGTACATTACTTGAACGTCCCGTATCCCGACGACAACAAATTGGCGGTAATTACTCCAAGTCTTGCACTCTGGGGAGACAAAAAAGAGTGGACAAAGGAGGAGCTGGTCAGCCAACTGAAACCAATGTGTAAGTATCTATACATGTTTGTTACGTCATCATTCTTGCTCAGAAAATATGGTGAAACATTATCTTATTTCGTACCATCAGCTAAAATTAATAAATATTTTACTCAATGAACAGTAATTATTGTTTCATCATTTTGATCATGAAAATAGAAAACAATAGATCAAGAAGACTGTAAATACACACCAATTTATAACGGGAGCTTAAAATAAAATAAAATATTTAAATAGTATACATATATTAATTAGCTGTCTTAAAGCTTACCTTTTACATGAATTTACCAAAACATTGTTACTAATTTGTAATAAAAAACTTATTTTTTACTCTTGAAAAGCTTTATAAGATACCTATATTACTGGTCATAATCTCTGTCAGGACTAAGGACCCGACAACAATGAATCCACCGCCTACTATAAACTCATAACCATAACAGATGATCGTTTATTTTTATATTATTTACACGAGTTAAATAAGTCTGTTAATCATTGTCCTGGAATAGCCTTTATCAAAGTTATCATAGTAAAGAATTTTCATTTAAATAAAACTAAGCACAATATATTTCCTTGATAACTTGTTTATATATAGCTATATTTTATACTTTGATTTATCTAATAAGGTAAATTTCTAATATTGACGTATCTACATGTAGATATATTCAAAATAACTGACATTGACTAAATTAAGTCATAATCGTAAAGCTATAGCCATTGTTATTTTGATTTTATAATACAAGAGTTTTCTAATTAATAACAATACACAAAATTCGATTTTGTTGCCATTCAAGCGAGATTTACTTTTGCAAAAGTATTAGAATTTTCATTGCTTTGAATTTCAAATTGAACATTTACGAAATATAGGAATCGTGGCGTTTTGATAACTAAAGATGTGTATTTTATCAATTTTATTAAAAAGGTTAATTCTATATATCATTTTAAATAATCTGGCTATTTCTATTATTCAATTCACTAAAACTACTATCACAAAAGAATACCCTCAAGCAAAAATAAATGAAGTAATATTTTTTTCTTGAAATAAGTTAACTTATGTAATTGATTGAATTCCGCATGTTTTTTATAATGAGTAAAAATATTTTGCTTAGAATACAAAAATATCAAGACCTCAGGTACTGTTCATTTCTATTTTCTTATAACGTATGATATCAAATTTTTGACGATGTTATTAAAAACACAAAGGAAATTTATATTCCAATAAATTTTATCTGTAAAAACACATGTACAAATAATTTCCATTTGTCAAATGAATGTATAATGTATGTGTATCAATACGATAATAAAATTATGTAAAAATACTGTGCATGTGAATTTTCAATATATGCTTGATGTTTCCTTTCAATATATTCAAAAATATATGCCTTATTACAATACAGCACAATTTTCCTAATTACCCATAATTTTTATCAAATGATAAACTGTTCATATACATTATAATTAAAGATTTTTCTCGTTTCCATTCTGAAAAATATTTGACACAATTAACGTTACACATTATAATATAACAATAATTTTTATATTTACAATATTAAATTTACGGAGAAATCTTGTTCGGAGTATTCTGTTCGAAAAATTCGTGTTCGGAAGGTTCTTGTTCGCAAGAATCCGTTCACCTATTTTCTCCAACATATATAAATAAATATATATGTTGTGAGCCTGTTTTTCTGTAAGAGATGTATGCTGCATTAATATTAATTATACCAAACTATCTTCTTTTTTTTAATGGAAGTAACCATAATTTTAATGTAGTTTTTTCTTCGATTTTAGTCTTCAGCGAAGATGAACCAGATGTCAATAATGAACTGGAAATATCGGTGAGTCTCTATGATTGGATTTTGTATTACGAATGTATTTTTCTGTAAGAAGAATATTGGTTTATTATTGTGTACGTAATTCTTGAAGCATGATATTTGGTTTGGCTGTCTTTTGGTCTCTCTGGAAATATATTTCCGATGTGTTTATTCAACCAATAATACTCAATATCACAAAGTCTTCTTGTCAATTTGGAAACCTTTGAACAATCAGAAAAAACGGATATCTTCTCTCAAATAAGGTTTTGTCTAGAAGTAAATCTTCGTTTTAATACTGAAGTAGGAATTCTTTCTTCTTTTCTGTATTATTAATATAGTATCCGAAAGGTAAATATGATTTTTTTTAACAAAGCTATTTTGGAAAAATTGTGTAAGAATGATTTATACTAAAATATTCCTTTTTTAATATCCTTCTCATTTGGAAGAACACGCAAATTTCAAAAACTCTTTCAAATATGAATCATATATAATACACGTATATTCTTCATTGATTAATCGTTATAATTTTCAAGGTACACCCAACTCTTTTTTTACACATCGATACACAGGACACAGGACGATAATAACAAACAAAAGTCTTTCTTCTAACACATTAGACGTTTCAAAAATTTCTAGCGATTAAGCGATTTATGTCCAGTCCCTCATATACACGTGCGCATGTGAGCAAGTAGCGATGAATATATATTTTTTTCTAAAATAAAATATAAATTTATAAATAATATTTTTAGGATTTTTATTGGGTTTTTGTTATTACCCTTTTTTACATGAATATCTTTACTAAAATGTTGTTTTTAAATTTGAAAAAAACCTTCAATTTTTCTATGTGCAAAATCAACGTCAATTCACACTAGTTTCACACTACAGCCCGTTGGCCGAATCCGGCCCTTATAAGATTTTTATTCTGTCTCCGATTTTTATATACACGAAGTATTAATTTCATAAAATATCTTGTAGGATTACTACAAGAATACTTTTGATCCGGCCTATTACTGTTCTTAAAAAATTCATCCGACCCTTCTCCCGTAAAGTATGGTGACCTCTTATTTAAAAAAAAAGTTTTCTCGTTCGACTTCTGTATTTTGTATAGCAGTAAGAATTTTAATTGTTATGGCTGATTTTTTATAATATAGAATGTTCTACAAATCTAAAATTATTAAATCTTGCCCAATTGAAAATAAGGTATTTAGTATAATAATTGTACACTATTTAGTTGTTAACTGTCAATTCTTAGTAGAAATTGTTATAAATACTCGCGATTGGTAAAAACAGTCCTGATCATCAAAATTGTGGAATCAATGCGAAAAATGTTTAATTTATAAAATGCTATTGATATCGTACCTGGTAAATAATGAGTGTTTAGGATCAAAATACACGAGCAACATTAGCTGCTGGTGTTGGCAACAAACAACTTCCTGGACTCATGTGTTGGGATGGCTGCAGAATGCTGCCGTGTGCGTGCCCAACATGAGTTTTATATGAAAAAACCGGAAAGTCCGCTGCTCCAACTAGGTGCTGCTCGTGTATTTCGACACTTAAAGCGAATCTTGTTTTGGTATATATATGTAAGACTATTTTGAATGTGTGTATGATAAATCTTTTTCTTCTCTTCTTTGACCATATTCGCTCCCTATGTGGAGCATATGGTCGCCACGCGGCACCTCCATGTTTCCCTGTCTCCAGCCAATTGCTTTGCTTCCTCCCATGACATGCCAGCATCCCTCAGATCCACCGAGTACATCCTATGGATAGTACCCGACGGACGTCCAGGGCGCCGGAAATAATAAGTTGTAAATATTAATTCTTAACTTTTATTTTCAACCATAGACTGCTGAAACTGTAGAAGCAATAGTAGGGCAGCTCATGGAGAAGCAGCGTCTCGCTCGACAAGCTGCACTGGTTAAACAATTAGAATGTGGGTGTGTCGACGGAGCTTGCCCTCCCGGAAAGCCCTGCCCTCATCATCCACCAAACGTGAGACGGATTACAGCGGCTAAATCGCAGACTGAGCAGCAGCAGCAGCAGCAACAGCCAGCCGGCACCAGCGGACGGCACCACACAGACAATAATAACCAAGTTTCTTCCACCACCGGCACAGGTGGAATATTACTGACAACGAATAGTCATCCAACGCGAGTTTACTCAAGAGATTCCAGAATTCTTCATCATTCTCATTCAAGTTTAGTTACTCACGTATCGAACGGAAACAATATTCCTACTTCAAACCCTACAACGACTTCTCCGCCACTTGTTCTGAGTTTATCTCAAATCCAAGGAGGCGGAGGTCTACTTATATTAAATAGTTCGTCAGGGAATACCACAACGAATTCGGTTATGCATCAATCACTGGTCTCACCGCTGTCTGTCACTTCTTTTGTTTGCAACACAAACGATTCAAGAAACACTCATCGGCTGACAAAAGACACCCAATACAAAGGAGGAACTTTAGTTTTGAAACAGGAAGTGATGGAGACTTCTGGATCTCCATCTCCTTGCCGACACAATTCAGACTCCGGCTACGGGAATTCAAGATCGACTGGACTAAAAATGGTCAACAGAATAGCTAGGATTTCGGACGATACAAATGATAACAATATTTCTACAGTCCTGTTTGAAACATTAACAAATGGAAGAAGAGAAAGGAATATAAAAACGAATCAGATTTCTAGAATGAATACGGCATGCAGTGCACCGGCTACACCGTCGAAATATGTAGAGCAAACCGAAGAGAAGAACGAGAAAAGATTGCACAATATTTACAGTGACACTTTGGTTTTATTCGGAACAGAGTCCGGTGGATCACTTATTAGCCAAAGTGATGGATCGTCGGTCGTGAATGGGACGTTCTTCAACGAAACTTTAGACTTGTCCCACGAAGATATACAGAAAACTTTATCAGCAAACATGCCACTTTGTTCATCAGATCTTGACCAGCTTACAGGGAACGGAACTATTATGCAGTCAAACAGTGTTGTGATAAACACTGACACTGTGCAAGTGCCAGGCGAAGAACTGTCTCCCAACGATGTGATTGTTTCAGAAATAAACCCCATGGACTTTATTGAGAACTGTGATGTTGTAGTGTCGCCGACGCACGTGGTCGACGATGACGTCTTTGTCAATTTAGACGCATTTGATATGCTCGGAGATTTTCCTGAATTGGAAGCTCTCGATCCAAATACTGTCTCAAACCATAGTTTGCTACACGTGAGTTATTCAGTAAGTACATTTTTGATATTGTAGCATGGCATGAATGAAGGCTTTTATACACCATAATGCAATATTTAATTACAACAGAATCAAATTAGGTACCCCAATGATATGTCCCGAAATAGAATATAAAGCTTCTAACCTAGAAATAAAAGGAGAAACAAAAGCTATGAGCAGTGATCCCCAATTACACAAATTCGAATTACGCGAATTCCAGAAATATTTGCAGCCGTTTTTTCCAATTGCGTGGACGCGTTCTACTGGCGTTGCTGTGCAGGCGTGCATTTGGCATGATCGCTGCTGTTTATATTGTGCATACAGTCAAACGTTGGCGGGCAGCTATGCATTTTACCGCCTATTACGAAATATTTCGTCAATATATTTTTTAATTTATTCTTGATTTTGGAAGCGTTGCATTTTTCACGTAGAAAACGTTACCCTAATTTATATATGAGTTTCGGTATCCCAATAACGCACCGACATTCGCGCGGGGTTCTCTGTAATACTCAAATGACTAAGCAATGCTACTCAATACAAAATTTCCAATCATAATCTTTCCAATCTTTGAAATAATCTTATTTTTGGTCAAATAGAAGTTGAGCAACTGGGTAATAGTTCTTGTAGAAAAACTTCTCTTGAAGTACCTCCATTAGGAGGCCATATGCTTTACTTGAATTGATTATTTATTAATGAACTTGTATATTGATAAGATATCATTACCACTTCTACAGATTGAAGGAAAATCAGGCATCCATTGTGATATGAAGAACGACTCGAGCAGTCCTCCATCAGGTTCTCAGTCCGATGCCAGAACCCCCGCCGCATGTATCACAGATTTTTCGCCAGAATGGGCCTATCCTGAAGGCGGGGTCAAAGTACTAGTGACTGGACCCTGGCATTCAGCATCATCTTCCTATGCTGTGTTATTTGATACCCTACCGGTACCAACAACTATGGTACAGAGTGGGGTACTTAGGTGTTATTGCCCAGGTAGGCTTCAATTACCTAAATAAACAAATTATATTGACAAATTTGGATATACAAAACACATACCACATCTAGCTACACAACCAGTAGACTTACAAAGTAACTGCCAAATCCATGGATCATTTTTAATTGTCACTCTTATATTTCGAATGCTTAATTTTCGAAGTGTCAACGTAAATTTGGCAGACTTGTAGTTTTTGATTTTCGACGCGACTCGATGTTCTCATAACGAATTTGGTTTCTCAATATATTCTTTTAATAATTCATGTTTAAATGCATCTACATGAATAAGTCACATACATTCTATATTATTAATGAACTGTAAGTGTGTGTCCCAAAAGCTACGGTTTGATGACCTCTGCTCTACGATCTTTAGAATATTGAACATGCCAAATGAGTACGACATGGATATTTTAATAACTGAAATAATTTTATTTAGGATTTGTTGTATAGTGGTGCTGATTTTTCTAGAAAATAAGGACATGGGTTGTAAATGTTATATTTTGTTTTGTTATGCACTATAAAATTTTGCAAAATGGAAGTTTAAAGTGTTTTACCATTCTATTGTTTTGTTTTAGCTCACGAAGCAGGCTTAGCAACTCTCCAAGTGGCTTGCGATGGCTTCGTTATCTCTAATTCTGTGATCTTTGAATACAAACTCGCTCCTAGAGAAGAAGGACTTTCAGCTCCCGAGACCAAGGTTGAACCGGCAAGTGAGGGTATGCTGCGGTTTACATTGCTGCACAGACTGGAATCCATGGATGACAAATTGCAGATAAAACAAGAACCTGACGGCCTTGATTCGGTAATGTGATATTTTATGAATTAATTTATATGGTAAAACCAGTAGCGTCTCAAAATTAAATATAAAATGGTGCTGTGGTAGATTAAAAAATAAAAATGTACATTTCGAACATGATTTATTAAAAATATCAATACAATATTGGCGAATCCAGTCATTTCATAAAGAAGTAGACATATACGAGTATATATAGAGTAAGAAAATAACTTTTACAATTAAAGATGTTAGTAGAAAGTAAAAGTGCGCTAAAACAGCAGTCTCTCATTTCCGTAACAAAATTTAATTTCTAGAATGAATCATATTAATAAATCTGTCATAATAGTAACAAAATCTGTAAAAATGAATGGTTGCAGGCATATTGATATTAAAAAATGAGTTAAAGAAGTCTCTGCAAAGAGGCTTAGATATTTATTTCTACTGTCCCAAACTCCTACAACGCTTTATTGATGGGAATTGACATACTACATCAATTCATTTACTTACTTCAAATATTATTAGCAGTGGCGGATTAAGCTCATGGGAGGCCCCAGGCGCAATAAAATTTGTAGACCCTGTTTTTCAGATAACATAAAAATGTCTTAATTTGAAGAAAATAATAAAAATCTAAACAAAAAGTATATGGATTAAATTATATAAGCTATTTTTGAGGCCCCTAAGATTCGGAGGTCCCATGCGTATGCCTCATTTGCTTACAGGGTAATCCGCTGCTGGTTATTAGGCATACTTTTGATTGACTATTATATTTATATAATAATAAACATATTTAGATTTCACGATCGATGTTTTGTTTTTAGGTTGAAGATACTGTCTTATTCACCCAACCTAATTTCGAAGATAGATTAGTAACGTTCTGCCGGTCAATGACAAGTCGAGTCTGGCGAGGTGTCGCATCAGAATCCCAATTACCATCCGGACAGCTATCGTCAATGGCCTCAACAGGAACAGCTCTGAAAGGAATGACTCTCCTTCATTTGGCTGCATCATTAGGATACTCAAGATTGGTTTGCGCTATGCTGCATTGGAGAGCTGAGAACTCTTCAAGGCTGTTGGAAACCGAAGTGGACGCAATGAGTCAGGATGAAGATGGATACACGCCATTGGTGATTATGATACTAACCGTTAATAATAAGAAATAATCATAGAGTTGAAGGGAATTAGTTCACACAGTTCCCTGGTATTCAGGAGAGAACGTGAAGGTCCAATACATCTAAACATTTAAAAAATTTGCAGTATATTCATTGCACTAATATCAAAAAGAAAACTAAAATATTTGATGGGAACAAAACCATTAAAGAGGATTACTTGAATTACTCAAGTAAAAATGGTGACACCTAACATGTTTATTTATTCCAATTCCGGACTGGATATTCTTCGAGATTCAGAAAATAAATAGAAAAGGAATATGTTATAATATTATATTGGGCAACATTATATAATATAAGAAGAACGGGGATGTCTTTGAGTACACAATCTCGTAAATTATCTAAAATATTTATTATGGCAGTGATATAATCTTATTTAACGAAATTTATTTCTTGAAAAAATGCAGCGCTTGTCTTCAATAAACATCTTTTTAAAAAAATTTCAGATGTGGGCCTGTACTATGGGTCACTGTGAAACAGCGCTGGTTCTTTACAGATGGAATCACACTGCCCTTCATATTCGTAACAAATCTTCAAGAACGGCATTAGACTGCGCCAGCCTTCGTAGACACGGAACAATAGTCCGTGAAATTCGACGACTCGAAGCAAAGCGTGAGGCATCCGGAGCCCCTCCTTTATCATATGACAGTTCAACAGTTTCCTCGTACGTTAGTTCGGCTTCCTTCAATGGATCTATTTCCCTTTCATTTTCTAATTCTCCAGCTTTTGAAAGCTCTGCATCTATTCCGTTTTCCACATCCAACTCGTTTGACAGTTCAGCTCTTGGCAGAACAGGAAGTGGTGCATCGGACTTCTCTGCCGGTGTTTCTCCAGCTACTTCCGTATCCTCACTTTCATCAATTGCATCTTCCAGCCGTGTGCACGATGGAGTGTTTTTGAGACCTGGTGCTGTGACAAGGTAAAGCAACTTACAACAAATTATTCTTAACCCACAGAGCCTTGACTTGTTTTGTTCAGTTTGACAAATTTTCAAATAATTATTAACTTTACTGTATTTTTGATTACTTTAATATATACACACTACAATCATAAAAAATAAAATTATTATTGTATTATAAATGATTTTAATAATCCAATTATGGACTTTTAAAAACAATATATCATATTCTCGGCAATGATTGCTATTTATACCGACTGGAATGCATACCAAATGAAGCAATGTGATTTCTATAAATTGACATCTTATTTTCAATAATTTACACTGAGTAGTATTTCAATTGATATTCCAGATTGGACATTTTATGAATTGATTAAAGGTTTCATTCACTTTCCAAACAGGGAAACTATTTTTGAGATAAATATATGAGAGAACATTTCATGAACCCATTTTGTTTGTCTATGAGAAAACTAAAAGCCTTCCGTTTTGATTTCAGAAGTGAAACGCAGAAGTTCAAAGTTCTGCAAGTAAACATTCCAGTAACAGATAGCAATAAAGCGATCAATGACAAAGACATTTGCATTCCAATGGACACTGCGGGAAGTCCGAGCCCTAGTAGAGGGTTTAGAAGTGATTCGGCTCTGTCACAAAAACTGGTTAAAAGATCATCTGTCGACAGCGGAATCAACATGACCACTGTTCAGTCTACGGACAGTTTATCGTCATTGAAACCAAGGAGTAGTAGAAATAATGGCAAGGAAAATCCAAAATTATCTAGGTGAGTTTGGATAATAATTGCGCATTAAATATCATTTTTTTAAAAGAAGTTAATGTAGGACACATTAATTTATTTTGACACACTATAATGGCAAAGATAGTGTTTGTCGACATAATGACTTATTTACTACGTAAAGCATAGGTTATGACAGCCAACTCAGTTTTGACCGACGTGAACCGATGATAATATGCTTAAAAATATTCTTACAGCACTATGTATACTATTTACATGCCTGTAAACAAGTGTTTGTCTGACAAAGTTGCATACATATAAATATCTAATATATCAACAAGTTACTGGACACTCATTCTTACGAAGAATGCCACCACTCTCATTTTTTATTTGCTACTAAAACAATTATGTATGCGTTTCATGTTGCTTTAAGGGCTTCATGAGTTAACACAATGTCACATATTCCGCGAAATATTTTGCGGGGATTTGTATATGATGTTATGTTTGTGATTGACAGGTTTGATCGAAGTATGTCCCTTCCTCTGTCTTCATTCAATGCCGCTGATATGTTGTATCAAAACATTGACAGTGGGACCCGTCAATTGATATCCAGGCGGATGGATTATGCTCTGTGTAAGTGACACTTTTTTACACTGTAATTTACCAATATACATAACATTGTAAAACTACATTGAAAATACCCAATTAAGGTTAGATGAAGATTATATTTTTGCATCATGTGGAAGATGACAATATTAATTGCATTCTGAAATTACATACAATAATTATAATTATTTTAGAATAGGCATTTTACATTTTTGGTTGACTTTTGATTTTGTTTAATCGACCACTGGGCCGATTGCTCATCAGCTAAATTTTACTGATCATATTAATTATTATATTAATAAATTTGCCAAATTTTTTATTACATTGACGCTTTTCAATATTTTGCCTTATTTTTGCGTAGAAATTACGGTTTTATGGGAATGGAAGGATATTAATTTCTCATTGTTTATATTTTTCTCCACCCATAAGTTTACAACAATTTTCATATATTTTTATTTCTTATATTAGCATGAAATGGCAAATAAAATGGGGCGACTTTGATCAATATATTTACGACACATTCAGTTAGAAAATGAATTCTGAAAGATGATTGCCAACCAAAAAGACACAGTTAACACTCACAAATATGTCACAAGAATATCCCTTATTGGGAAAAATATGTAATTAATAACTGTGGTTCATTTCTTTATTGGGTAGGTATTTAGGGTTTTTTTGATTCATGAATCGATACTGAGTGTCATTGTGACAAAAAAACTGATTAAATCAGTTTTCTGCAAATCCCATTTATATATGGAATCAAGAGTTGAACACGACACACCCAACTACTATACTAAAATAAAATGTGATAACTGTATTTTAAAGTAATGTATATTAAGTATTTATTGGCATTTAGAACTTATATATACTTAAATGTCATACTAAATAACGTTGTGGTACATTAACTCGATGGCTGCCACAGACGAGATATCTCGTAATTTTTTTCGTACTCAACACGCCAGAGACGAGATATCTCGTCAATAACTAATTAAATTAATAGTTGCAAATTATAGCGGGCGTGCTAGGTAATTATTATTAATTATCTACGGCAGCTAAAGGGCTAAAGAAAATAAAATCTCCAAAAAATATTAAATTGGTACTTGAAATCAAAGTTGCTGCATTTAACCTTGTCTTAATAATTCGATTCTTCTTCGATAATAATTGAAATATTTTTGTCATATACTCATATATTTTTTGTAGTAATTTGACATTCAATTTTTTTATATTATTATCCACTTGTTCATTTACATTCATCTTATCCTTCCAGTTTCATAAAATTTACATTTGTTTTTAAACAACTAGACTGAAACGTTAATGTATAAAGAATTAATTAAATTCTAAGTAAGGATTTACATAATGTCTTAATAAAATAATCCTACGATTGATAAGAGAACTATACAGCTCATGATAATTTATTAAGTGTCGTATAATAAATATCGCCTTAAGAATCAATGTGTAACTCGTAATCTAGTATTCAGATACTTAACATATTTAAAATTGCTTGTTTACTTGACTTTTAAACTCACTAATAATATTACAATATGAAATTATTGTTGTCAAATGACAAAGACATGAAGTATTTTTTGAACTATTTGGTTTTAAATTGAATTAACCAAATAGTTTTGTACGAGTTTATTCAATTTCAGGAAAGTGAACTAAATGATCCCTCTTGATTCTGTCCATCTTAAAAATACTTCCAAGATAAAACCCTAATGATTTCTTTGTTTTCATCTGACTTGATAGTTAATTATAATAATGGCAGAGTGTGCAAATCATCACACAATCGCTAATCTGAGTTAAGTTTATACAAATTTTGTTGATATCGTATCAATCATATCAAAGTAAATTCATCAAGCATTCTTTGAAGTGCTAACCAAGATTAGTTTTGCAATTTGATTTGTTAAGATGTAGTTTCTTCATATATAATGGAGGACCTGAATGATATTTCTTTGTTCATTTCATAAAAATCATTCTGAACATCAAAGTGTCCACAATGATACTTGTACAATATAATGTTAGTGATAAATGTTAAAAACATATATAAAAATATTCTTTGGAATTACATCAATGAATGCAATGTAGAATTGGATTATTTTGATAAAAAAATTGAGTTATCACTCAAAGGGATCATTTTATACGGATAGTAAGCTTCTTCAGTCATTATTTGAAAAGTTACAAAATGGAAATAAATTGAATACAGCACGATAAGTTATTTGGAGATTGTGATATATAATTGAATCCAGAATAGTCTCGTGTTGGTAGCATCAAAAATGATAAAATTACCAAAGAAAGAGTTATGGAGTCGAGTTTCTGACGGTTGATGGCTTTGTAGGCGAGGTGGCAGGCGGTCCGCGCTCAGACAGCCCGTTGATCGACGTTGAGGCCATGTCTGATGAAGACACTCAACAGTCAGAAAAAGGGCAACCAAGTGCCGTAGGTTAGTCAAAAGTCACGGGTCAGAGAGAAAATTATAGCCAACGAGCAAGCATTTACAACATTTCAATCCGCTAAATCTTTTGACAATAATATAACCTAAGAATTCTTGCACAGGATTGAAATTTTTCATTATGGTTTAAATATATTATAATGATAGCTCAGTATTGTATTGTATTGCAGAAAAAAAGTCTATTGTAGCAATATCATCTTGGCATGAAACTTTTGATAAACCAATGATTTGGGTGTGTCATAAACGAAATGCTCACCATTATAAATACGCTAAACCATAATGAATTCTTCCAGTAATCGATTTTAAGAAAAATTTGATTGATGTTTAGTTTTATCAAATAATATATATTATATTATATTTTATGTGTACTTACCACATGTTAGTATTCTGTTCGCGACTAATACCATGACACAAAACTGTTGTGAAAGCTTGTTCAGATACTGTCAAATCATATCTCTTGGAGCAAAACCATAATTGAATTAAACAAAAAATCCAATAAAGATTTAGCATAATATAAATACTAACTTTAAAGTTGTCAATCTGACTAGAATGTCTATTCGAATAAGTGAGTAAAATCATTTTCAAATTAAACGCGATATGGTTTTAATATTTCAATACTGGTTGCATTGAGAGATATGTTTTTGTTGGTGGGTCCCCTAATCCTCAGTGTATCAATATAAATGTGTGTTTTTACCGTCATTATATTCCTAATACAACAAACTGTCAGTAACCACTGTGAATACAGCTATTAATGTTATGCTCCTTTTATCCTCTCCTCTCCAGTCTAAGTCTTTGTATAATTATTATAATTATGTTAATCTAAAAAATGTCTTTATTATATTATTGAAGTTATTCACAGTTTCAATTCAAAGTAAATACTCTTATAATCCGTAAACGAAATACAAATGTTAATTCGTTGAATCCCGAAGTCGTGTTTTCACGTGATATACTATCTTTTCAAATAGAGCGACAATTGTGCGCGCTGTGGTCTAGTTACCTAGAGCTTGCTCTTCTAATCAGGTGGGTCTGGGTTCAATTCCTGGCAAGGTCAATCTCAAATTGAATTTTTTCAATTTAAATTTGACATCTAAGACATGGGTGTTATCACATCAATTCTCCTTGAGTTAATCTCATGTGACCTACAAAAATTCTCATCGAGTATATCTCGTATAATCTTTCGACTTAAAAATATTTGACGCATTGGCGTAAGCTGTAATGTAATTTTTTTTTATTATAGTAGATACTCAAATCATTCTAAAACAGTCATTTAATTTTTCCTTTATCAAAAATAGTTATTGATTTTATCAACGGATCTTTGATATCATCATAACGCATTTGATGCGTCCGTTTGCCTGTCTGAAGACCACATGGCGGTGCAGTCACCAAGTACACTTCAAATTGTAAATCTGGATAATACACAATGTAGGATGTAAGGGAAAATCACAAAAACATCACAAAAAACGGCAAAACATAAATAAGTTTTGTGGAACTTTGTAGAAGGCAAAAAAAGAGTATACCTCAGTACATGTCCAAACATTGTAATATGGCTTTCCATTAATATGGCAATATATATAAACTGGCAATAATATCATTGAAAATTGAATAATTATAGTCTTTTAAACAATCACAACAGGTTTTGTTTGATTTGCCTTTATGGTTTCACAGTTATAGCAATTTTAGAAAGTCCTTAAGAAAATCTGCTATTCTTCAAAAATAAGCCAGGATAGTTTCACCTGATTTAGGCGAAAGAGCTTAAAGAGCTTAAAATGAGTGTTTAATAATGTAACAATCTCAATAATACAAAAATACGTATATTGTAAGACTGTTATCCTAACCCATCTTCCCATCCACAGCATACATTTGATGGTGTATCTTTTTCTTCTTAGATGGTGCTATACTT
The DNA here is from genome assembly GCA_031772345.1 of Himalopsyche anomala. NCBI lineage: Eukaryota > Metazoa > Arthropoda > Insecta > Trichoptera > Rhyacophilidae > Himalopsyche > Himalopsyche anomala. The sequence goes on from CM062835.1 coordinate 9,175,965, forward strand.
TGTCCTCTCTTTAATCGGTGTTTTAGCTTCTCTTAGGTGATGGATCGATGTTGCTTTCGTTGTTTGATGTTTCGGTTTTCTTTTACCCTATAACCTAATATTTGAGGTTTTACATACATCTGTCGAATATTATCTCTATTATCATCCCGTATAGACAATAATTGCGGCCATTCTCTATTATATTGTAAGGGTAAATTTATACATAGATTATTGATAAATACGGTAACTATCAGACATTGCTAACTATATCAATTTTATTTATATCTATAAGAGAAAGGCGACAAATATTTGGCATGTACTAGAAAGTAGAAATGTTGATTGTAGAAGCTTTGTAGCAGCTTTAATATTTAATTTACTTTGTTTATTTGAATGATTTTTGCCTGTGCTTTCTTTTGGTTTTTATTTGACATAATATAAGTGAACGGTAAGTAACGCCATCTTCAGTTATGATGCTTGCAATTCTATAGGGTTATCAGTGTTTTATATGCTAATATCTAAGATCTTAAAAGTTTAGCTTTCTTAACAAGGCAGACTTATTCTCGTTAAACAGTTTACGATTAAAATATTTCTTCATGGTCCATATATTTAAAAGTGATTTTTATATCAATCAGTTAAGTTTTCAAAACAAAGCTGATCTTTGAAAGATTAGTTAGATATTTTATAAATTTAACATTGTAATTATTTACCCGTAATAATTTGCATAGTGTTATAATGATTCATAGAATAACGAATGAAATACAAACTTCTATATTTGCCAAACAATTTATAAATTCGATTCACATTATTGGCGAAGAAGTTTTAACAGTTATGTATTAAGAAGTTAAGTTATTCATCACAATGATAAATTTAATAATCTATGAATTTTATATTTATATGAAATCACATTACAAATTAATGAAAACTCCATTACATTACCTATCTTCACATTTTCATATTTATATAAACCAAAAAACGTTTTTGACTAATCGCAATGTTAAGCAAAAGCATTCATGTTTATTAAGGTTAATAGTGGTGAAGAAGCACTGTAAAATTTATTTATTTTAATATATTATTTAAATAATTATCAATTTGAATCAGAATTTTCTTTTAACTGCGTTCATAAAAGTTATCATAAATTCATAACATTTTCATTAATTTTTCTCACAATCTTCTTGAAATGGTAATGGTTAGCTCCAGTTGTATTATATATCAATGTTGCTATCGGTGTTTAGTGTTTAGCTGCAAGTTTAGCTGTTTTAAATGGGTGTTAATTTCTCAGCTAATTGGGGAATTTCTAATTTTTTATCTAAAATCATTTCCAGGGGAGCAGGATGTGAGGGTCTTCACTCTCGCTGAGCAAATTATCGCAGCGATGCCAGATCGTATAAAGGTAAGAACGCGTCAGTGTATGTTTGTGGGAGACTATAACAAATATTTTCTATCTAGAATCAAAACTAAAGCCTGACTTATCTCATTTTCACAATATTTAAATCAATTATTTAATTTTGTATTCATACTTCTTGACTATTTTGCTGAAAAAGTATTCTTGTTAGTTAACTCACGTATGAAAACAATAAGAAGATTATAAGAATTAAATAAAATTTAATTGATTTTAACTGATTCAGTCTGACAGAAAAATCCCTGCTCTTTTTACGAGGCAGTTTTGTTATGCTACTGTACAAAATTTATACCTACTGGAAATTTAAGAATTACACATTACCCCTGAGAAACATGTGCATCAAATTTAAGCATATGAATGATTGTTTAAAATATATTCCAGAAATAGTGAAGTAAAATATATTGTACAATAGTTTGAGAAACACTTGATTGTTTGCATAAGCTGGAAGCAAAAAATGTTATACCTACATATTAAGAAGTATTTTTTACTGAAAAAATATAAAGGTACCTATTAGGTGCAAGTTAGGTATAAATATTAATGAAAAATTCTCACAGGTGAAATCATTCAAAAGTGTGTATTAATGAATTTTACTACCCGAAATCCCATTTTATGATTAGAAATCTAGATCATTATTTTATATAACAATCAAAACCATTTGAAAATGTAAGGAACGCAACATATTTACATTCATATTCAGATTTACTTTTTGTATTTACCACACAAATTTAGTTTAAAAGTTTAAGGTTTTATTCCGATTGATATTTAGACACCGTATCTTTTTTTCACAAAACTTGATTAGCTTTGAAACCAAGATTTTGTGACGGTAGCATAAAAGCTTTGGATTTTCCAATATACATAACTGGACCATGCAATTTATTCCTTCCCTTTTCTTTTATATAAACCTCTTTATGGCCATTTAGTGACTATTCCCATTTTCTTATCAGGTTATTCTTCTGCACTATCAGCAAAATTTATATGTTCATTCGTTCCTCTCTCTTGCATTTTTATAGCTTTTCAGATTACGATCTTATTTTGCCAAGCGTATTGGGGTTTCATGTTTACCACGATAAAATGTTTCACTTGGTAAACTTTACAACTGACTCAAGCATTTGCAAAGGTGACCAAAAGAATAAGATATCTACTATAAGAATGTGTCTACATATTACTTCCGCTCTGGAAATAAATAATCAAAAACAGCTCATGATAAGAATTTATTGCTTTGAGTTATAAATTTAACAAATCTATAAAATAACAACTAAAAAAAATACCCACATGTGCATAATATGCTAAGGATCCATTTTTTTTTAATTTGATGAATATAAATCAATACATAAGACTTTTACAATTCATATAATATTCAGTTAGTATGAATTGATCGATGCTCCCTGAACCAAAGGCACCATGCAGTTAATATAACAAGGGTTTAAATGTCTTAACAGACTACTTTTTAATCAATCTGTGGATTTGTGTTTAAAGATGAATATCCCTATGATGTTTAAATCCTCTCCATCTACCGGACTTAAAAATAGCTGTTTCATCAATAATAAATATTTTAATATCATATTGCAAATATGGGCAATGCGTTTAAGAAGTAATGAAAGAAGAAAAAACTGATTTTACTTTTGTCAAATTAGTTTTAAAATAATATACTTATTTGTTTATGATTTAATTTTATCAGTGTGCAATTTGTAAAAATGTAAAATAATACAACTTCATTGCAAGAAATGTACTTTGGCTTTCAGCCAATATTTAAGTTGATCGAAGTGAATACATTTGAATACGATTTTAACTTCATTATTAAAGTGGTTGGTCATAATTCTAATTGTATTCCTTTACAAATGACTCTCACAATGAAAAAACCCGTGCAAAAATCAGTGCTTCATCCATTCGATTTTAGATAGTTATCAGTGTCATTTTAATTGATACATAAAGATTAAATTTATAAAATTATTGTTATAACAAAGATAATTATTTTTATACTCTTGCAGCTAAACAAACTGCGATTTCTTTACAAAAGATATACCTAAGAAGAAAAGCTTACAATAACATATTCTAATTTTCTTTTTAGAACGAGAGTGAAGATATGGTAGTCGAAGGAAGTCCAGGTGGCGTGGATTCAGGTGCTCCAAGTGACTGTTTGATGGAACCTTTGCTCGATTTACCACCTCCAGTAAACTTTGAACCTGCCGAATTCAATTTTGAATTTTCAGATCACAATTATAGGTTAGGAAACTGTAATACAGAGCTTATTGTTATTGGTTGGGTTGCATATTTATTCCCTTAAGTTTGAAATGTCCATGCCTTTTTTAAATAATATAATATAATAATAATATTTGGAATGATCTAAATTTAGCAAATATATGAGCAATAGTAAATGTCCCTTGTATACAAACTAAGCTTGCAGATTTTTTGGTAGAAATAAAATCAATATGTATTGATTAAACTGAGATAGATATTTGTATTCACTCTCAGTAGGATAAGTTAACTGGACCAACGATGATGTTATGGTTTATAAGTTGCCCTTGAAATGTTATAACCTATAACTTTACTGCAGGTACTATGATGTGGGCACTCCATGCTCGAGTCTCTCTCCAGCTTCATCATCATGTCTGCCATCTCCTCGTTCTCTACCGTTGGCTGACTCTCCATCTCCTCCGCCCACCACGGCAGATTTCTGTGAATTTTTACAGGCATCTGCTAATCTCTGCGAGCGAGACTTTAACAATCTTACACTGTCTGGTAGGTCATTATGTTTATGTATCAGAAGATGCTATGACATAATTTTAAAACCTTTATTTGTATCATAAAATACAGCCAGTTGTGGAAAATTGTCTTGTAAACAAAATGATTACTCATGATACTTGTGCAAAAGTAATTGTAAAGCACTGTAACCTTTGAGGACAGTGCCTCGTTTACTCATATTTTGATTGTTTTACAATTATTTTATTGGATCTACGAATTTGCCAGTTTTTTCTCTGAAAATTACAAATTGCAATCTTACTAAGTATTTATATATGGTCTATTGTAGCTGAGAAATCAACGCTCCCTGGCGTCCTGTATGGTCGAAGTATTACAGGGATGAATTGATTTTTTGATCAATCATGGATTTGTGTAGGTGGTTCTTGGTCAAAATATTTAGAGGTGCTGTAGTAGATTGAAAAACAAAAAGTTACATTTTGATCGTAATTTATTCAGAATATCAATAAAATAGAAGCAAATGTCACCTTATAATGAATTAGCAGTTTAGACATATACATTAAGACGAAGAAAACACTTATTACTAGCTATGTGAAGTGAAGATCCAACTTGATTATATATGACCGAACTGACTCGAAGACTACCATAAGTGACAGCACAATATTGCACTGTAACAGCGTGACCCCACCCTGTGACAGTATTCTATAGGCGGACATGAGTTCACACTGGTCATTTGTCAGCGTAACGTCTCTGATAAGTATATGGGAGTGGGTAATACGTCCCGGAATTGCACTGTACCATTGCTCTTCACGTAAATTACCGTATACTGGCAAGCGTGTTATGCACTAATGAAAATACAATTCTATTCATATTTTCCATATAAAATTACATTTTTCCTCAATTCGCTTGAGGTGCTACTGTTTTGCAGTGTATATAGATGAGTCGCCACTTGATATATGTGGTGCTAACATTCCCTCCAATGTATTGCATCCGAGAAATTGTAAGGACAATGATCAACTTAGTCGTTTTTCAGCACTATCCTTCTATCCTATCTATAAATGCTGCAAGAATCTGTATGCTTTATATTGGGAGTGAACATAGTAGAAAAAATATATATTCTTTGGCAGAAACCAATTTCTATAATAGCTCACTGTTAAAAGCAAAATTATTTAACACACTGTTTTAATTAACAGTTGAGCACCACTGGTTTTCAATACTCCCGTAATTGAATAAAGCGCCTGTCAACTTGAATAATTGGTTGAAATTTGGATTGGAAATCACAATTTACACTCTCCATGAACCATTGATCAAAATTGAATATTTTCATCTCGTTAAAAGCCAACGGTCCCATCTACGATTGCATAAAATTTCATGTGTTTTCGTTGGAATATATTTTTATGCAACTTTATGTGTCGCAGTTAAAATTTTCCGTAGTTGTTTCGTGTCGTCATTAATTAGTAGCAATGAGTGGACACTTTGGATGTCAATTAAGCAAGTCTCTGTTTGACATTAACTATTTTCCAACGCCAAAGTTATTTCGTTTTAGTGTCAGCAGTAAATTTATTTGAAATAAATTTTTCAATTAATTTTGTAATAAATTTATATTCTATAGTACATTGGTTCCCAACCTGGAGGTCGCCAACTTTTTTGATTTTGATGAGCGTGCCTTTTTTATTAGCTCTTCCGAGACTTTCGAATCCTTCGAATCGAAATTAAATAGTTTTCTCTAAATTTCCGGGACAATTAAGTATTTATCTGGGATACGGGACTGCGATTAAAATTCCGAATAATCCTGGCCAATTCGGGACACCTGGCAACCCTTATCATGAATAATATAAAACATGAATCATAATACCGGCCATACATTAAGGAACAAATGGTTCCAGAACATGTCTTGAACACAAAATTCACCTGTTCACGCCGTATCGTGGAACATTTCACGTGACCCAATATAGGTTCCCATGTTTACCGTCTAAAACCGAGCACAAACGAGGAACCTGGGAACATGCATTTGCGCCCAGCTGTAGACGACTTGTCAAAGTATATTTCGCCATGACTTCATACCAGACATATAACGTATAGTGGAATACATCTAATAATAATGATGTCTTATTCACAAAACATAACACTACAGCTTAAGCATATTGTGATGCACTTTCGAATGATTTATGATGGCTTGCAGAATGTCAACTATAATATTATTTACAAAATCTTCTTACAGTTTAGACGCTTATAGTATCGTAGTAAAATGTTTTTTTATTATTGCAGATCGTGAGCAGCGTGAGCTGTATGAAGCAGCAAAGATAATTCAGAAGGCTTACCGGTCGTACAAAGGACGGCAAAAATTAGAAGAACAGGACAAAGAAAGAGCCGCTGCTATATGCATCCAAAATTATTACCGAAGATACAAACAGGTCTATTTTCAATTAATTATAATTTTATTTGAAACTAAACTATTTGCTAGTCACACCGGTCCAAATGCGAAGATGTGCGATGGATATATTTTATACACTTATTCTTCGTATCTCTGACGAATCTACATGGCCAGAGCTTGAAAAAAGACTGAGGATTGAATAATTTTAGTGTGAAAGTGCTTGTAGTGGGACGAACCGATCCCAAACTTTTAATTAAATCGTAGAATAAGGACAAAGAAATGTATTTTATTTTTGTAAATACAATGCTATAAAAATTAATGTTGAACGATTTATTTAATGCAAGAAAACAGTTATTCTGTTAGTTTATTAATTTCATATTATTTTATAGTTGAATTTTTAAATGGAATACTAAATTTTTACATGTTTTCTAGCACAAACGTGATGAATATATATTGCAGACTGTTACTCACTAATTTACTTGTATGTAGTTTTGTTTGAAAGATAATTTAATATCACATTTTGCAAAATGATTACCGTAAATAAAGAATAAACTTCATTAACACCTCCATGCCCATGATGCAATCTTAAAAAGTTGAGCCATTAAATCATTCAATATTTCTCTTAATATTTGTCAATAAGTATTTATCATTTTAGGTATTCTAGCATATATACATTTTTAAAATAATTTTTTAGCTTCTAACTTAGGTTTAAATACTGTCAATAAACAGTGAAACTGAGATGCCATCATCGCAGGGAACGTGATTTTTTAGGATGGCATGTTACGGGTTAAAGATTTATTGAATACTTTCCCATAAAATCACTAACACTAGAATCTATTTATTTATTTCTACACAGTATGCCTACTTCAAACAAATGACACACGCCGCAATGGTTATTCAACACGGCTATCGTTCATATTGTGCCCACAAACGATTCAAGAAAGGAGCACAACAGGAATCTTCTGGAATGGGTTCCTCAAGTTGCGGTATGATCAGAAATCCCAGAGATGGCGGTAAAGGCAGTCCAGGAAGCTTGAAGTGAGATATTTTTTTTATTTTGCCTTGAACCTTTCCTTCCCTCTAATGTGTATTTACTATAATTCGACACAAATAATGTGAATATCGATACAAAATATAATAGATCAAGGCTCAGAATTTATGTATTAATCCGTAATATAATTAAAAATTATATACATTTTTTTGTTATGTATGTATATTCATCTGGAGTGAGGGAAATAAATAATTTGTCGACAAATCGGGGATAGACTCACCAATACAGAAATGTTTGCCAGCACACCTCTTCTGTGTGCGTGTGTTTGACTGCGTCTGGTGCGAAACACTTTTTGTTGTCGCGGCCGGCCGACGATTCAGTAGTATACAAGTCGTCCCATGCGGTGGTTCTACCAGATATTTGCGATGCTTTTTTCTCGTTTTCATACACTTCAGCGCTAACATTACAAAATTTTTTACATTTCTACTTGAAATGTAATCAATAAAATCAATATTTATGAAGTATCTTGTTATTGAGTATCGAGTATTGAGTATCTTGAGATTCAGAAGGCTACAAGAAATTTGGAAGATTATTTCATTCCAATAAAAATTGTTTACTTAACCACTAAGCTACCATCATGAAATATTCGATTTAGTCCTTCACGTCAGCTGTTATAGAACCATTTGAAATTGTATAAAAATGATTTGATCATAATTTGCTGTCTCAACATACATATAATGAATATTTATAAGTCAATATTATGTACACCAAATGAAAACTCGTCATTAACTATCAATTATTGGTTCAGGATTGTCATAATTTACATATAGATAAATATTATTAGATGTTAAAAATAATAATTTATTATTGTATTTGACAACCCTGAAGCTGTTTATAAAATTCACCTATAAATTAAAGTTTTAGTTTTTTACATTGTGAAAAATACCTCCAAATACGAGACGGGTATGCTGTGTACAAAGATCGCTAGGTAGCCCTTGCAATATTTGTTGAATTTATATAAAAACAATATGGATAAACTAAAATGCTACTAGCATAGTAATTTTTAGATGGTGAAAATTTTTTTTTTCCCATGAGAAAACATCATAACGCACCGGCGCGTCGCTGGTGTATGGAGTCAATAATTGTGCGACGTGCTATTGTTAAAATTGTCATTTACTTATATTGATATGATATTTTTTGTCATTTGTACAGGTTGCAGTGACTTATTGTAAGTGTATAACATATAAGGGATAATACAGAATATTACATTTTTTAGGCGAACATATTCTCAAAGGCGACAACACCAAGCAGCTAGAAAAATTCAGCAATTCATGAGACAATCTAAAAACAAGTATGTTCAAATATATTTAATACCTTCGTAGACTACTTCTATCATTTAATACCCGACAATAACATTTACGGTATTTTTTTGATTCCTATTACCTATAAAAGAAACATTCTGAAATCTTTATTACAACAAATTAAGTCATACAAAGAAAGTAATAACATTTCTTGTAATATATTATGTATTTTCTTCTGTAGCATCGCAATCAAAGTCTTCGTGAGATTCAGTGTTCGATTATTCTGAAACGTATATCAAAAATTGCCTGTCTTCTTGTAAAAATATTGTGGCATAAAACATATAAGTATTGCATCATTCCATAATTTTCTATGGATTTTTCTTCTGTGAATCTAACACCTTATCTGCCACTTCCTGGGATATTCATCATTTTTGACAGTGATTGTTAAAAATCATTGATTTTAGGACATAGAAATAGAAAAAAAACATTTGTCATATTATAGAGAAAATACAGTAATTAAAATTGATACATTTATTAAATAACTTATTCAATATTTTTAACTCTTTTATTTTAACTAAATAATGTACATATATCAATGGCATGAAAGAAACTATTTTGTTTTTATTTCTGGCACTGAGAAAGATGTTTTCATTTAGAAATACTGTCAGTGCTATTGAGTGTCTACTTTAACTTTTTTCTGTGAGTTGTATACGGTGTCTTTGTACACAACACGTTGGATGTAGGAACTGTATTCATTTGGTTTTGCAATCTGCGGAATCAATTGAAAAAATAATTTCTGATGGTGTGTACTGGGATTCAAACCCGTGGAAACCACAACCGAAGATGACTACATTGATCACTCGGCTACAAGTCTGGTATGATACTGGCAGATGCAATCAAGATGTTTAACATCTATTTCAATAACATGTTATTTATGAATTGATGGTTAAAATTATCAGATTTAAATGTATATTATTATTAACAACGTGGTTTGTATTATTTTGCTGGCACAGTGTTTGGGAAGATGGTTTTGGAGTCAATGTGAGTATATTTATTAGATGGTATAATAACTTTACAATTATCGAATTACATCAGGCATGTAGAATTAGTTCATAACTAGCCACTAGCATAAAGCCATTATTGCATGTTTATGGTTTGAAGAAAGAAAATTATATTATTGAATAGATTTTATACGGCTATCCACAAAGCTAATCATACTTAGCCTCTTTTCAATGATTAAAAAAATATAATACAATTTTTAGTACTTGATAGTGATGCTGTAATGATCAATTTCATTCAGTGAAGGATGATTTTCAACTGTTTTTAATTTGAGCAATTTGTTGAAACTAATCCACAAATCGGCAAATCAAATCGGTGTCACAAATTGTGTTTTGATTTGTGTAAATGAATCGTCTTTCAAGAATTCACATTTATCACCGATTTTTAAAGATATAGTAACTATTGAGTGACTAATAATCTATCGAGAATTCCGAAGACACAACATAAAATTAAAACCTAATTATAGATAAAATTCTATGGGTCAATGCTTTTACTTGTGCGTAGAAATCATGAGTTATACAGCAATACAGCTTTGGGAAAATTTAACAGATTGCAGAGCGAGCGAGCCGCAAGAGAGAGGCAGGAGGTCCGGCTGCAACTGGCTGCCCGCCCAAGGTCGCCGTGTCCAGGGGCCAATACAGCACCATACATGCACAGAGACAACCTAACCAGGTAATGAATATGTCTATCTGAAAAACCTATCTTATACATTTTTTGATGTCTGTATCAATCTTTTTGATTAATTTTCTCCGAATCAAATATGTAATTATTTTATAACTGTATTTTCTCGATTATAAGACACATAATTTTACCTATTTTGGAATCCTTGAAATCTGGAAGTGTCTTATAATCGATGATAAATAACACTTTTATTGTCTGGGAAGACCGGGAAAACAATCTCAGATAAAAATTAGACACTGATTTTGTTGAAGACTCTGATGATATTTAGAGTGTTCATAGGTATCTAATAAGCCTACTTTAAATGCTTTATATTTTTATTATATGATTTTGTTAAAACAAATTCTCATATTTTAATTATTGGTATTTAAAAATAGGATGGGTCTTTTAATCAATGATGTCTTATAGTCGGGGAATTAAAGTATGCCTTTGATTTTATTATATTAACTCTACCATAAATAATACAAAACAGTCACAACGTACATCATGGCACATTTTACTGTTAGGTAACATACAAACTTACCAAATCTTCGACGGTATTCAATGCTGTACCCACCACCACTTGTTACGATATCACTACTCTTTTAAAGAGTGCATAAATTACTACAGTAGTGTAAATCCCCTATGTATGGTCGATACAAATGTTTTTAAAAAAGTGCTCCAAAACATAGTTGCTTTGCAATAAATTGTGCTGAAAAGTAAAACCATAAATCATTAGAAAGTCTTTATAAGTTCAGACATATCAGTTTTCAGGCATATCATGTTGAAGTGACCAACTGGTCCAGCCATAGGTCGGACTGGCTTGAGTGATTCTTGATTTTTCATTTATTTATTTCTGGACCATTTATACCAGTTTATACCAATTACAATCTGGCCAGTGGCGGCCGGTCAATGTGGCATTGGATCATGCCACATTGACCAGCCGCCAATGAATCTGTCCATTATTTAATTTTGTGTTTGAAGTTTGGATTTTTACCCACATGTGTCTAATATTGATTTCTTAATTAGTTGATTAAATCTTGATTAAACAATGTACGTAAATGTTTTTGACATTTCCATTTCCTCGAGATTATGTCATGAATTTTCGTTATCTCATATAACATCTAAGTAAGTTCGTGAGTGGTCAAACCTTATGACTTCATAACCCTACAATTCTATTGATAAATAATATAGATTTCCGAAAAGTCATTACAAAATGCTAAAATTTTTTTTTTTGTCTATTGATCTTGATTTGAATAAACAAATAATAAATACCTACTTACGGCAGCCATTTTATCTGCGACACTAAAATGGCAGTAACTGTACGAACAGTTGCATGCAACTCGTTTGCAAGGCGCTGTTATTACGGTTGAGTGTTGCCATCTAGGTGAAATAAAACATTTCGCACGACGCATCGCTTCTTTCTTTCCTTCTTTCATTCTTTCATTCTTTCGCCCTCTTTGTTTTTTAAAACTCTCCGTCTGTCTGTCTATCACGCATCGTTGAACTATTAAACTAGGCTGACCATTCAACAGGTGTTAATTTATGAAATGCTTTCTTGGTAAACAGTTTTCCATGCAATTCTGTTTTACTGCTCAAACCAAAATTTTGTAAATGCATACCAACATTCATTACAAACCGTCTTTTTTTAGAGTGAAGTTATAACAAATTTTAAGCGTTAGCTATTGTTATTTTGATACTAGAATAAAATATAAATAAAGCCTGGATGAAAGAAATACAACCTACAACGCAGAGCTGGATTTACCTTTTAAGGTCTTTAAACAGCCCTATAATCGACTGATATGATTTTCGTCTATGATGAAATTTACTTAATGTCTTCATAAGACATTCTTACAGACGTTATGTCTTGTCACAACAGGCGACCTGCTAAACGAATTATGTTTATGAATAGAAACCATAGAAACCATTCAGTTTTTTTTTTGTCAAGTTTGTGTTTTACTAATTTATTTAAAGTCGATGTCAGCCGATATCGCCATGAAAACGACTCTAAAAGTGAATCAATAATACGCTTTTTTTAATGTATAGTTTGCTTACACAGTTGTACATATTACAAACGCCTAAAGATCTACTTATACAGTGTTTAGTAAATTCATATTAAGATTTTATGAGAATAAGAAAACTTCTGATTATTTAAATTTACGTTCGTAAATTTTTGGCTACAGTTAAGCTTTATTCAGTGTGGAAAGGATGAACAGTTTTCGATTCTTGATGAAAATTTGTAATAAACCTATATCTATTCACATATCTACGGTGAAGCCTTGGCACGATGAATATTTTAAATCGGGGGTATCTATTTGTACAGGAAGCACTGTAAATTTGCCTAACAAAACCTCAGTTCTGGTTAAATTTCAGGGTTAATACACACTAAGCTTAATAAGGTCGAGAACCTGTGCCCTTTTTCGGTGGTATTTATTAAGGGTGTATAGCAAAATGGTTACCCTATCCCGGGAGAGGCATTATTTCGCCGGCGAAGACGTTTATTGCGCTACTTTCTCTCATGCAAAAAGAAAGAAAACTTTAAGTTCCAGCTTTTATTATTACGAAAGAGGCGACAACTTTTATTATTCCAGGCTTAAGGCACAAAAATAGTAAAAATCCACACAAAAATAGCTTTATGCTAAAGTAATTGTGAAGAAAACATCCTGCCATTGTGAGCTTTATTGGTATTTTTCCACATTTAATAAAGCTTCGAAAATAGTTTTGTTTTGTCTAATAGAAATATAAGTTAATGCTAAACAAACTATAACTTTTGGAATCATTGGCCCGTGCTCATCTATAAGTTGGAGTTCGGCGCAATGAATTTTCGTAGTAAATCACAATAAACGAGTGTTTCATTACAGATATGATAGTTTTTCTCTTTATTTAGTTCCATTAAATATTTTTTTAATCACATTTCGTAGTTAGAGAAAATTTATTATGACCATTAATTATGACACAAAGAAAGCTTCGCGTAAATCATTAATTTTTCATACGTATTTATTTATTGGACTGTAAGACAATTAATAAAACTGGCATTTAATTCTAAGAATAACTTCGATTGTAATGAAGAAATAATAATCATTGTTTGTAAACACTTTCGAAATACTAAAACACAATAACATTTCTTTATAATTATATTCGGAATGAAATAATCTCAAATATTAATAAAAACACAATAATCCTTTGTACTTCATTCCACTTTATTTAATATGTCAGGACCGGTTTCGCTCATTACGAGCATCGTCAACTGACGTCAGTTGACGATCAGTTGACGATGCTCGTAATGAGCGAAACCGGTCCTGACATATTAAATAAAGTGGAATGAAGTACAAAGGATTATTGTGTTTTTATTAATATAATGCCTTTCCACCAAGTATTGACAGTGAACACCCTAAAAGCGAAATAATCTCCATGATTTATATCTGTCTATTGCGAATGTGTATTAGTTACTACATGGAAAATGCTGTTTATAATATTTTAAGCTGTGCCTAGGGCTTCCAAACCGGTTTAAACCGAAACCGGTTAACCGGTTTATCGCGTGTTTTGAAAAAAACCTAAAACCGGTTTATTTCACTCGGTTAACCGGGTTCTATCAAAAATATCCTTTTCTTATTTTTCATTGTTTTTTACAAAAAGAAAAATGTTTTATTATGAATTTACTGCGTTATATAGGAAACAATTCACAAAATACAACAAGCATGTACATATATATATATATATATTGCAGAATAATCAACTTCTGTCTCCAAAGTTGTCCATGTTGTGAGCAGAAATGACTCTTTCAAATAATTTGACAAGTGAATATTTTGGTATTTTACTCTATTTTTGTCTAAACATTGGATTTCTTGTCTTATCCAGTTGGTATTTTTAAAAAATTGAATGCATTTAAACATTATTCTTTTGGTGAGTTTTGTAACCAAGCTCAATTTTTTTTTATTTGACGTAATTTTTTTTTATCATAAAATATTTTTTCACATGTTATAATAGTTATTGTTTCTTTTCCATTACAGGTTGGTAACTAGAGTCCCATTAAGATAAATGTCGTGTTTTTTGTTTGAAATTGGAGTATTAGCTGTTATGCCAAATATTGAAAAAAATCTATTTTTTTTGCATACCTACCTAATAAAAATACATGATATTTCGGTTTAAACCGGTTACCCGGTTTATTTGTCAGAAAAAAACCGAAAACCGGTTTGTGTTCAAGTCCGGTTAATTGGAAGCCCTAGCTGTGCCATTTTGAGACGTTTAGTAATAAAATAACAAAAAAAAATATACAGTAATGAATTTTTACTGAACGGTACAAAAGTGTTTTATTGTTACTTGTCAAATTCCGTAGACTTATCACGTCTGATCAATTAGTTAAACATTAGGTCAGACTAAAACACAATCTTAACGTAACTAGAAAACTAACTTTGAAATTTCCCCTGCGTCCCGTATTACGGATAACATCCAAGTCGTTTGCAGGCGAACATATTTCATAGATAAAACTTATCTAAAAGGCGTGTTCAATTAATAATTAAGTTTATACCATATATTATAAATTAAAGTTAAATCTATTAAGTAAACGATTGTTTTAACATCTTCTATTATATTGAAATTACGAAAATATTAATTAAACGGTAATTTAAAAAAAATGTGTTATATCATTTAATTTAATGTTTCCGACTATATCGACCCATAATTAGCAAAGAACTTAAATACTGTTTATTTTTTTAAATAGCAAGAGCATTACAATTTTATTATACTATAGTATGTTAACTCAAAATTCAGAATAACAACATTAGGTTTTAAAAAAGTACAGCGAATGATTCAGTCGATAATAAGCATCCATTTTTAGTGGTAAAATAAATATAATGATAGAAATAAGAATTGTTGAATTGTAAAGCTATTGATTATTTTGAGAGAAAATATTTCTGACATTTATACAGTTGTAACGAGGGCCTCCGATCCCGGGATTGTGACAGTACTAATTCCGGACTTTCGGGATTGAGAAAATTAGAGAAAGTTGAGCGAGGGCTAAAAAAAATCTATCACGTCGTTTCGTTTTAGAAAATCCGCAAATTCCTGGATTTCATAATCGCCGAGAAAATATTTCTCGATCACGAATCCCAATTTATACACGATTTCATGATGAATGTTCAATCCCGAAATCCCGGGATCACAAAAAGCGTCCGGGATTGGATGCCCTAGTTGTAACTAAATCGATAAATGATTTTTGAAAAATCAAGGGAGTTGTACGAAATGCTATTAGTCGTTGACGACCAATGAATTAATGTACCTTGAATTAATTTGAATGTAAATATTAAAGCTTTCCCTCAACAGATTTATCCCAACTCAACTTAATTTTAAAGAACTATCTGTAGCTGACGGACAGAATTAGATATTTCATAGTCTCTCTTCTCTCTTGATTAAATTTTAAGGGGTTGATTAAACGTAGTACCTATAACGACATTGGATGATTGTGTTTGTGAATCTCATAAATTTCATAATTTATGTAAAAGAACCAACGAAGAGTCGAGGCGCAACTTTTTAAATCAACCAAACTTTGTAAAATAGCAGCTAAGTAAAGCGAAAAAAAAACTACTACGAAATCACCAAAAGTTGGCGGCTATCAAAAAATGTTGATGGCTTATTCCCCCCTCCCCCTCCCGGCCTGTCAAATAAAATATTCGGTGTGTGAAAGTTTGCCTAAAATTAAGTTTACGCCGTTTTGAAATTATTATTTGTGGGCCTCCGCGCTACTGCCTGCCAAGTGACAAGTTGAGCTTTTACGAAATCATAAACTTTAAATAGACTTTTAATAATATCGCCCATCAAAGCTTTGGTCCGCTGCTTGCTTGGCGTTGTTCGTTTACAAATATATCTACCCTATCAAAGAAATTCACTATGCCTATCGAAACCTTCCTGAAAATATTGATATAACCAAAATGAAAAATGCATCACATTACATTCGTTTCAAATAAATAGTAAAAGGTAATGTTGTATAAAGTTATTTATGTAAAAAACAGCTTTGAATTTTGTGTATTTTTTTTTTACACTGTGAAACATATGACCTTTCAATGAAGCTTATCTCAACAGAAGTTGTTCTAAGAGAACTCCGAATATACACATTAAAGCTAATAATAGAAAAAATACATTATTTTAGTGAAAACAAAAATGTGCAATAATTTCCTCGTAAGATTTTGAATTATTTTGAAGCATCGGATTGAAGAAAAGCCAATATTTTTTTTTGTATATATGCTTATTAACGTATGTTTTGCTTTAATTGAAAATGCGTCACAGAAATAATTGCAATGCCGGTCATTAAAAAAAATCTGTAGTACTTGAAGCATGCACGGAGGCGCACCTAAATACGAGGCATAAATCTGGAAAATAATAATTACTGGCAACATTGGCTGCGAAGTAAAAATTATAAATAAAAATGTCGAAAGCAAACCTGCCACAAGTCCCGTCAAGTTATTAGAGCAACAATGTTATTTTGTTTTAACTGTTTTGGATAACCTTTTATAGATATATAATATCAATCTATCCTTGATTTTATTATAATTGTTTTAACTTACCTGTTCCCTTTCACCTACCAGTGCCCATCTTTTGATTTTTAGTAGTATTACATTCAATTTAAAAATAAACAACATTTATTATAATTATTCCACTGTGTAATAGCCGTTTCCCCCAGTTTAAAAATATGTTACATAAATTACCAGAAAATTTGTTGAATGTTCACAATTTGTAGCGAAGCTTGAGAATTTTATGAAAGTTCTTATCTTGGGAAATTTCTGGTAACATTGGTAATACTGTCATAATGCATTGACTCCACAAACCTTTATCTAAATTAAAATCTAATTTATTATTATAATTTATTAAAATCCAATTTATTGTTAAATTTAAGACTTAGACTGAAGGTGATTGGTGGAATTTAAATATAAAATTTGAATTGTTAAACTTTTGAACACTTCCACAAGTTTTTTACTAACGGCCGTCAGTTCAAGTTCATTCGTGGACTTGAACGCCTGATGATTCCGAAAGAGCGAATCCCTAGTCGTTATTGACAAAACTTGTCCGAATGTATAAAATTTTAACGAAAAAATTAACAATTTACTGTACTTATTCTACAAATTTAATTAATGATCTGAAAAAAATTTGCTCAGTGATCTCGAAAATTTCATCCGTGCACTTGAATCCCGGGTCGTTGGTGACACAACTTGTGTGATTGTACACAATTTGTACGGTTCAAATTAAATAGTGAAATTCCACCAAAAGCCGTTAGTCGAAGCAGTAAATTATATCAATATTGCTAGTACAGCAAGATTGACTAGACTTAAATATCGTTCAAACAAAAATTACAGGACACATTATTCAATATACATTTGTTACTCAGTCACTTAACCTCTCTTTTTCAAAGAGTAGTAGAGATAGAAGGATATGGCTAGGACAAGGACTGGGTACTGGGACTCGAGCCCGCGAGATCCGGCACAGTAGCCTACAACGCTAACCGCTGCGCTATAGGACCATACAAATGTTTAATGTAATGTTAGTACGGCGAAACTAAAAACTACTTTTTTTCATTTAAACGTAATAATTTATTTTGCAAATTTTTTGAAATTCTGTTGGTTGGTTAATATTGAGAACTGAGTATTAGAGACACATGTGTCTCAAACGGGTTGACCCTTCGAACGGTTGTCGTGAAACGCTGACTGTTTAAAAACTTTTTTACGCTTCGTTTATCCCTTGAAATTTCGCATAAGCTCTGTCAAACGTCGCTTTACTTTCATTATGACGTCACATAAACTTATTTATACGGTATCTTAAAATAAACCCCTGGTTTAAGGAGATAATATTAGATATAGGATTCATTCAGCTAACATGACGCCTGTAATTATATTACAATGTAGTTAACGAACGCGTAAAGCTATTTATAAAGTTTTCGGCTTACACGTTTGTTTGGATGTAGCGAATATTTTTGCTTTTTACGTGGGCAGAAAATGCGTGGAATATTTTCGTTATATTTTTGGGTAGATAACCATTTTATAGCCGTTCAAAGGCACTTTAATAAAGGGTTTCTCCATTAAATAAACCAGTAACAAAAATATATACTAATTTATTTTATAAAAAAAAGAAATGTTAACTTGTTCAATGTATCAAATATGAATTACATACATATTAATTCGACAATCATTATGAAAATATCTCGAAGTTTTTCTCTTCTCCAAAATCGGTTTTGTTTCAAAGTCTTTCGAAGTCGAAAACGAAGTAGCGTCGACTGTTAACTATTATATTCATTCGACTCTTCACATATTTGAGGACATTTTTAAAACAGTGGCATCTCCTATACCGGATTAACACATCAATACTGTTATTTTCAAGTTTTCATGTTAATACATATCGACTGTAGAAAGGAAAACGGACGTAACACATCAAATTTCACAGGAGGCGCAAAAAACGTGTTTTGATGATTTTAGGCCATATGCAATTTATGAATTATACACAACCTTGAAGAGCACGTAGACTTCTAAACCGGTGTTTAATTGACATAATCTAATATTAATTAAAGAAATTGTCTAGGAAAAATCTTTATTTCAGTCTTTTTTCTTGGTTTTAATTTTTTACAAGGTCATATTTTTCAAACTTAAAAGCTAAATTTAGATACTAATTCGGTATTTGCAGCTTGCATCCTTTTGATAGAACGTGTATCAAGTTTGATACATTGTGATTATCGAAGAAAACCTGTTTTGAAAAAACTGTGTGCTACGTCCTTTTTCCTTTCCATAGTCGATATATTACAATAGATGTGTAAAAAAACCGATTTTAATCGTTGTATACGTGTTTAATTATCCGACACTATTCTTTTATCAGTCCTTTTTTGTATGTATATACAAGTGCCATTTTTATATATTTTAGCCAACGACGTTGACCACTGTGCCATAGACACGGCACTGTATATATTACATATATCATGAAAGTTAAAGTGAGATGAAATGAAAAAAGCTGATTTTCAGATAAGTAACTCAAACGATTGCTGAAAGCTAAGCTTAAACAATGAAACATTGAGAAAAAATCATTCCTCATTTAGAAAAGTAACACCGTTAAATTTTTTGATATTGGGCTGAAACTTAAAAAAAAAACAACGGAACAAATAGGATAACTAGATAGAAATTATAATTTGCAAAAAAGTCTTGGTATTATATTATCCTGTATCATAAACAGTAAAAGAAATTAAAAAATATATATGCATGTATGAAGCGAAATAAATTGTTTTGATTTATGTCACTATGTTTTCAGTTCTCAATTGTATTTGAAAGGAATTATAGATATTCTGATTATACTCATCCATCCCACGTAAAAAATAGAATACATAAATTTAAGTATAAACGAAAAATGTTAAATAGAAATATGTTCAGATTTTCGTAAAACCTTTCTTAACTACTCTAACAGAAATTTAATCAATGCAAGAGTACATGGCGTAATTTACTTTTCGATGTCATTTTGCGATATGGAAAACTCGCTCAAAAGAATTTCTTTTTGATATGCATTAAACAAAATGTCGACCCCCAATTTTAGGGAGGGTGACCCTATTACTGGAGATTACTTCAGTAAGATGACAATCGTACCTTGTTATGTTTCCCACAATAATGATAATACAACCAAGAGAATTGTTCATTTGCTTACAAAGAATAACAAACGAAGCTCGGTCGAAATCCGAATTGTAGATTCTGTTACTTTACGTACTGTTTCCGGATGATATGTGTATTATTTTTGTTTGAATTAAAAAAAAATGTAGAACTGAATCCAACTTATTAATCAGAAAAGTGTTCGGTAGAATTTAAATGTAATTTGGTCAAAATTGGTACCAGGTCGTAACGTTTTTTTTTTGTTTGAATTGTTTCATGTTAAAATATTAATTCGCCCTAAGTAATTAAGAGTTTAATAAAAAGAGTTTATAGCTGTTTTTGGGAATAAATAAAACAACGTCACTGCTGGAAAATATTTTAAAGTTAAATATAAGCTGTCTGCTTTTGTGGTATATTGTTAAGAACTTTACCATAAAGACCGCATCGGTCCGAGATCAAGTACCGGCGAGGTCAATATCAAATTAAGATCTTGGACATGGGTGTTTGTAATACCGATTTTTCTCTAGTTGATTTTAAGTGACTGAGTGAAAGTTAATTGTAAAATGTTGAAATTATTAGTTCATTTCATAATATGTGTGTTTTTAAATTGCGGAAATGTAGACAATTTTAAGAATATTTGATTTTATGTCTTAATAATATTTCGGTAGCGTTTAGTATTTTTTTCAGTCATGCCTAAAGTTACCCTTTCGTTTATATCCTTTTCATATTAAACGTATATTCTAGTACAGTGAAGGGGAAGCTGTAACCTATTAGCTACTCTGATGCGGAATTTTGACTTGATCAAAATATTCACTTTGATCAAACAATTATACGCAAGCGTTTGGAAAAAGAGCGTAATCAACATATTATATGTTCGAAAGTCAAAAAAAAAGTGGGCGGGTGTCAACGTTTTCTTCACTGCGGCCTTATGTTAAACCAGACAAATAAATATGGATTTTAGAAATGAAACGGTTTCCTACCCTGTTCTAGTATTTATTTTCTTTTTTAAACCTAATATAAGTAGAAAAATATTTAATTTAGAGTTATTTTCATATACCCGATTTTCGATTCAAAGATTTTGACGTTATTTTTGCTCTCCATTTAAGGTTATCGATAAACAATCATTGGTAATGTTTTGAGAAATACTCTTTATTATCCACGCTCTACTACCCGCTGAGTTCTGGAGTAAAACGAAAATAAAATAAAATATTTTATTTATTTAGTAAAAACCTTGCCATGAATAGCGGCGTGAATTAAAAATTCAATGAAATTCTGTAATCATCGCCGAAAGCCGGGTTTCGCCGCTGTTATCTGCTTAATTCGGTGTGGCATCTTGTATAATATTTAGATACGGCTGACAGTAGGAATCCAGAGCAATACTAAGGAACGAATATGTTTACAGAATGTAGGAATTTCGTCGTAGTCTCCATTCCCATGGTGCTGTGTCCTCACTGAATGTTTCCCGGTTCTTTATGATATCGTCTCACTCTACTAATAAGTGTCTTCGCTTCCAGAAATTACGCTCCAAAAATTTACACACACCTGCGTGAGGAGCAGGTACATAATATTTATACAGTATAATAAGTTCTATCATATTTAAACATTTTTTTGTTACGGATTTGCTCTTTCAAAACAATGCTTAGAATTATAAACCATAACGTGTCAGGTTTATTTCACGAATGCACAATGTCAACGACAGTCGAAAACAAAAAGAAACAGTTGAAATATTTATCAATAAATTTTCAACGTTTATCTAACTAATATATAAAAATGAATGTTTGTTTGTTCGTACTTTATGCGTTGCCACACCGCTCATCCGATTGCAATGAAACTTTGACAAAATTTTTGCTTGCACTTTCAGAAAGGTTTATAGGCGTAGTAAAATTAACTTACAGTAGGTCTTGTATATAAAAATCAATGTTAGTATGTCTGCCAAATAGTTTATTTTGACAACGTATGCTTGCACTTGCGCGAAGGTTATAGTGCAATTAACTTACAGTAGGTGGCGCGTGTGTTGTACCATAGACAATAGGCAGAAAAAGAAAATATGCACTTCAATAAAAACAATTTAAACACTTTCTTTCTTTGTAACGATTGCCGGGAACCGGCTAGTTTAAAATATTATATTTTATCTCAATTTCGTATTAAAAATATATTTTTCAAAGTTTATTTAGTCGAATGTACGTGTAATACAAAACATACAACAGAAGCGAACTGAGAAGAGCCGACTTTCATAATTAGTTTCGACTAAAATAACGCTGATAACATAAAATTGTGAATATTTGGAAATTTTACACAAGAGTTTTGCACGCCAGGACATTATCTTTGTAAATACTTACACGTGTATTGCTGCCATTAAAACAAATAGTGTAACAGGAATTGTTCCTGTGAGGTAAGAAATGCTGAGGTAACTTATAGCTATTACTTTTCTAAGATAAAAACTGTGAAACTTTTCTAAGAACATTATTTATGATAAAAAGTAATTGTGTCTTTGCCAATAAAAACAAATCGCATTACTATTTTCTAAAACCATGCCAAATCCCAATGTGAATAATAATGAAGGCGTTAACTGAAAAACTGGCTGTTTTGAACTATTAATGCAGATACATACACAGATTTTAATACGCTGTATCTTCTGATAAAACAAATTTAGCCATGTTATGTGTATTTTAATACAATATCAACGAGTCTATTACGTTGAAAGTTATTATTAGCAAAATAACTATACATAACTTAACGCTTTTGAATGTGTGTATCGAATTCATTTTTGCTCTTCTCGTATTTTCAAAAAATAATCTGCCTGTTTCTTGAAAAAGTTTGATAACCTCCAGAATAAGTGGTGGGTAGAAAATAATGGAAACTTTACATACAATTGACGCATTTTGACAATTCTATTGTAAAATCAAAAATAATTGTTTGTTTTGGAGTTGCAATCCTTAATTGCGTCACCGTGTAAAATAAAAGGTAAAAAGTTTTATTCTTTCGGATTCTGGGCTGTAAAAGCACTTTTTTTTCAAATTAATATACTATTTAAACTATTAATCGGATATTAATAGCAAAACAAAACAATATATCAAGCATTAGATCGTTGTTTCTGATCACAGAGTAAGTCTATGGACTTGAAATTGTTTTTTATTATAAGATTAATTTATGAATGTTGTGGTACCCGTTTTAAAACATTTTAAACGCCGATAAAAGAGTGCCGGAACGTTGTTCCTTTGCGTTACATAGAAAAAAGCACTTGAGTTTAAATATCCTTTGATATGAAACTGTGAATACAACTTACACATTCAATAAATATCGAAATTTAAGTATTTCTCGACTTACACGGTTTTCACTTACGCTGAACGCTTCGGAGCGTATTAATCGTGTAAGTAGAGGACTCACTATTTGTTAAAAAAATAAAAACACTCTTTTGTACAAATTCTACATTTATTTAGTATAGGATTCGTTCATCATATTTAACCCTTTCTTAACTAAGATGTGTAAATGGTACACATACCTTCTAATCATTTACATTTCTCTGTATATATAATAAATACTCGGCCTAAAATTCAGATATTCCTCCCTTATACATTTACGCATTGAGTAATGCAATAATAGAAATATTGTAGTAGTGTTATATAATTGTCATGATTTACTCACGTTTGCCTGATGTGTGACGGATACACAGCT
Source organism: Himalopsyche anomala (assembly GCA_031772345.1). Taxonomy (NCBI): domain Eukaryota; kingdom Metazoa; phylum Arthropoda; class Insecta; order Trichoptera; family Rhyacophilidae; genus Himalopsyche; species Himalopsyche anomala. The sequence continues at coordinate 9,199,705 of CM062835.1, forward strand.
CAGGAGCGCGTGTTTTTTTTTGGATAGTAAGGAAAGGGTTAAATAAATGAATATATAATTAGTACAAAACAGTGTTTTATTTTTTGAACATAATTCGTTTTATACTTCAAAGTAAAAATGTTGTGAGCGTGACATGTTTTATGAATAAAATACCGTATTTTATTATAATTTTAAAATTGTTAGATATTTTTATCATTCTGTACGGTTTTTGTTTCCGGGTTATTTAAGCTTTCACTTCAATATTTGAATTAAATGTGTTTTTTTTTAGAAAATAATCCTTAGTAGGGTTGGGCGCCGCTCATACGTCATACAATGATATCATCCTTCACGCAGCCCTTTGAAATTTAAAGCCCTGTTCTTTAAAACAAAATACTGCCAAATTCCTCGAGTCGTTTCGTTTATTTAAAGAAAGCTCTCGCTGCGGATTTCGCCTGCGGCCTCCGCAGCGCTTTGTGCTTTCGCGGAAATATTTTAAAGCCTGATATTATAAAAGGGGTGCGAAGCGAAAAAACCGACCGGTTGCCAAATTTTAACTTGCTCATTTTGTGTAGCGATGGAAGACTAATATTCAGGAGGTATTTTCATTTATTTAGTGGAAATTAAATAATTACTACAGTTTTGTCGGAGGTTGATCTCGTAAATATTATCAAATATTATTAACACGTATTCGATATCACGCTGTAATTAGACGTTTGTTCAATTGCATATTTATAATACAGTATGTCTTCTAATTAAAAAAAAATACTACTCTTAAAAAACTTTAAAAAATGCAATGAACAATAGCGGTTTCATTTAAAAATCAGACTTGCAAAAAACCTTCAAACACTGTTTTATTTTATTATTTTACACTTTTTACTACGGGTGTCTTAAAAATAGTTTATTTTTTTGATAAATGTCTGGTCCAACTTTTGAGTATTTGGTCTTTCTTATAGATGTATCTCTACAGATTTTTTTTATAACAAATGCTAATCGCTCTTCTTACGTCTCATTATTTTAGGATAAAAAGAGTAAGAGATAAATTTTAGACACCAAAAACACCCTTGCCTTCGAACATAAATCGATACTTGGTATTAGGACTTGAACAAGTGAAATTCGCCATGGAAGCCAATGATGTTGACCTCTGCATTGTGAATCCGACAATATGTCTTTATGTTTAAACGGTAGTGAAATATTGGCCAGTTACAAATGTTACGATGCTAAAGTACATTTTTTATGAAATTGCTGTTTATAAAAATTAAGATAGTTTATTTATCACTATGAATATTTTTCCTTTATGTACGTTTTGTGTTTATTCAAATAATATATAATTATTATTAAGTAATTTTAGATATTTTGGTGTGTAGCAATTAGGGCATCCAATCCTGGGATTTTCAATTTTCTGATCCCGAAATCCCGGGATTGACATGGTCGCGATCCCGAAAATTGAGACGAAATTGGCGAATTGTGGATTTAAAATTCCTCGGCGAGCTAAAAAAAAAAACGAGGTTTGTGACAATCTGGGGAGAAGTATACCAAATCGGAGATGTCAAATTTCTCGGTGAACTAAAAAGAAAAACGAGCTCCTGTGACAATCTGGGGAAAAAGTATACCAAGTCGAGGATTTCAAATTCTTCGGTGAGTTAAAAAAAAAAAACAAGGTTTGGAGATAATCTGAGGAAAAAGTATAGGGAATTGAGGATTTCAAATTCCTCGGTGAACTAATCCCAATCCCGGGATTGAAAATTTATCAATCCCGAAATTCCGGGATTGGAAAAAGGCTCCGGGATTGGATACCCTAGTAGCAATTGATTATCGGTCAAGTATTGAAATTTTCCGTAAGGGTTGCTTGAATAATTTATTAAAAGTTCATGCTCCATTCTAAATGAGTAAAAATGTATGAATACAACTTTAATAACTTTAAATATTTAACATAAACAAATGTATAATTTTAAAGATACATATTTGAGCACTCGCCAACGGAAAATTAATTAATCGCCGCAGTCTTGCATTTAATAAATGATGTTATTAAAAAAAAGATACCAGTTTTTACTGATGATATTTGTAGCCAGTGTCTCGTGTTGTTTTACAATAATTTCGTTGAATGACAAAAATGCAATAATTAAACGCCTTGTTCAAAAAGTTTCTTTCGCTCGCCTACTTCAATTTATTTAAAGATACTTAGTTGCGATAATGCGGAGAATCATGTTCGAATCGAATTTGATTGTTTGAAAGTTAACTTCTCTTTGAAGGCGAAAAAAACTCGTCCGTCTCGTAATTTTCAGGGGTGGAGAATTCATAACTCTGCGGCATTGTGCGGACTTTGCGAGACGCAAATTTTAGACATCGTATTTCAGATTTCAGATATCTCCAGGAGACTTGTCAATGCGATATGATCTTGGCAAAGTTCACTCCCTAAATGAAAAGTGTCTTCCTCAGACGGATGCCGTAAATAAACTTAGCGGTTTCATCGGATAAAAAATGATTGATATTATCGACTGAACTTCCCCCCTCCGAATGCCAAACTTTACAAGCAGATTTATTTGAATAAAATTTACCCCTTTAAGATAACATAATACTCTACAGGTTGTAATTTGCGTTTTCTGACTTTGTTTTATACGCAGCAGAAGTTTAATTTTGTCGCTAAAAGTATTTTTTCATTTCAGAAAGAAGCTTGAAAGATTCGTTATGCGGTTTATATAGAATTTAAAATAAGCTAAGAAAACGTTAAGAAAAAGTTCATTTCCGTGACTTTGCGTTATTAAGTCTTTTCATTAGATTTTAGTAACTAAATGAAAGAAGACAATCCTACGAAATAATCACTTGACTAACAGCTCCTGATAGAGATTGTATTCCTTTGTTTATTGATCGTTCATTGCCAATATTCGTATGGGGATCGTCGTAATTATTTTCACCAGATTAAATATTTAGCAGTGAAAATATTATTTGGAATTGCACATTCGACTGTGGAAAGAAAAAAATAACGTAACTCACAGTTTTTTTGCACCTTGATACACAAAAGGATGTAAGCTGAAAATGACGAATTAGTATCTAAATTGTGATCAGGATGAAAGACTTAAAAAAAAGGTTTTTTTTTTTTTAAATATTAAATTCATATCAGATAAAGTCAATTTAAATCCAGCTTATCAGTCTCTTTGCACTTTATGTTTTTTATATATATCATAATTTGCATGTTTACTGTAAAATTTGTAATGTGTGGGTAACGTCCTTTTTCCTTTCCACAGTCGATATGTAGCTAAATTACACGTAAGCTTTGGGTAATTTTTCTTATCTCGTTAAGTTACTAAATCTTCTGCGTATTGAAATTTCCGTTTTTCGTTTTATTTGTTTAATGATAGATGCAAAACACAGAGTAGATCTTTAAATATATATATATTATATGTCATATTCCAGATAAACACTCTTTTTAAAACATCAGTTAGCTTAAAACTTGCAATGGGTAACAAAGTTAAAAGAGTCCTCTTACAATAACTGATCAACAAAACAAAGGTATTCGTCAGGAATTAATCGCTATGTGTTTTTAGACTTCACTAGTATTAACTACTTACACATGTGTCTGAGTTCTATGTGTGTAATCATGCGCAGTCGTGTGCATGGTCGTTTATTTACTTTCACTTTAGAAATTTCCTCAAGCACCGATATGCTCATGAATACTGTAATTATTTGAAATACACTGAAGATCGGCTATAAAAATATGACTATAAAAAGCGTTGAAGTTATTCTTATTATGAAAATAGAAGAAGTGATAGCTTCACTTATTTTTAGAGCCAAGCGGAATTCGATTTGTGTACGCTGTTCTGCTATTTAAAAATCTTTTACGTTTCTTTAGAAAAAAAAGTATAAAATTACCGAATTAATCGAAAACGTGCCTGAAATGCCGATTCGGGTCCAAAATTTTTAGGCGCCGAGCCGCGTTCGAAGGCTGTCAATATTCACTAAAACTGAAATGTCGAAATTATAATAATATTTGTGAAGACGCTTCGCAGATCCGATCGTCCTTCGACGAAATGCTTTGATGCAATGTCAAAAGCTTTCTTCGAGAATTCAATCAAATCGAATTGGGGGGTTCTCGCTAACCGAAAGACGGATAAGTAAGTTGTTTCGCCGGAAAGCTACTTGTTGGTGGACGTACTTTGGATTACGTAGTACGTAATCGAATAAGATACTGTTTCACATCGTCGGTGTTAAAAGAGAAATAAATATATTAACAGATGAAAAAAATAATAAAAAATCATAAATTTTCATTTAGCAACCGAATCATAATTTATTTATTCAAGAATGATATAAATGCGTAAAGTAAAGCAACGGCGTTTAAAATGTACCATTGTTTACGTTATCTTTAAACATGTTTAAATATCGATTTAAATATGTTTAAAAGTACAGCGCAAACACAGGTATTTAGTTCTACAAAAATATTATATTTTGTAATAAATTGTTCATAGCTTTGTCGGTTTTTGACTATCGTCATATGAAGTCGATTGAGCTATCAATAATTTTTGTAGAAATGAATATTTTTTAACCTTTATAACGATGGAGTTCTACTAAATAAATGAAACTATCTTTAATAAGAAGGTAAACGATTAAAAACTTGTTAAAAATAAGTCTTGTGCGTTAACCATTACACCACTGCTATTATATATTCTAATACAATGCAGGGGAACCTGCGGCCTCTTAGCTACTCTGATGCGGCCTTTTGACTTGATCAACATATTCACTTTGATCAAAAAATTATACGCAAGCGTTTGGAAAAAAGAGCGTAATTTTATTTATTTATTTTATTTGTTAAACAATTACAATTACAGTACATGACATAACAGCTGACGCCAAATCGCCATGCACTTGAAAAATATAATAAGACAATATATAAAATAAAAATACACTGTACATCAAATTCAACATAAAAAATCAAGAAATATAATAGAAAAATTTAAGACATCAACCCATTATAGACAGTCTAAAAAAAGGGGGGGTTGGGTCAACGTTTTCTTTACTGTAGCGTTAATTTGAATCAGACAAATGAATGTGGTCTTAATAAATTAAAAAGTTCCCCTGTTCTCCCCTGTTCTATAGAATACATGATGCAAACATATTATTTAATTTGTAAAGAAAAAAGTCTTACCATAGTAAAGTTGAGTATCAAATTAATAAAGAATATTCGTTGTAAAAAAAAGCCTTATCTATCAATTGATCTTTTATATGAATCGCTCGGGTGTCTCGGATCCACTTGGTGAAAGCTTTCGGGTGTTCCCTCGGATATCAATCAAGCGGGGTCCGAATCTGTCCGCGACACTGTCCCACAGGGCTTCCGTCCGCTGTAAAACCGCACACATAAAATTGAATCAAGTAATTCATGTTCTTTCGTTAGATGTATTTTAAATTATTAAGTTGATCTGGTGTATAGGTTTATTATTAATTTTTCTAATACAAATAAAGTTCTGATTTTGGTATTTATAAATTGTGCATAAGAGTTTAAACTAACCTCTGTGAACAATGATAAGCTAAAATATTTTATTATTCAAAATAATATTTGGCTTGCAACGCGCAATAGATCAACTCGATGAAGAAAAACACCACAATCACTCAGGTCAAAAATTTGAAGTGTTAAATTAAACAAATATTATTGGATATTATTATTTTTGGATATGAATTAATATTTATTTTTATATTTTGATTGAATTAATTGAATTAATAATAAGGGAAAAAATCGATTTATTTAGCTCCATAAGAAGACAATTTTTAAGCAAAGACAATATTCCTTTGTACCTTATGTCCTACTTTATTTATAAAGATCAGGACTGGTTTCGCTCATGGCGAGCATTGTCAAAAATGTTTTCATAAATAAAGTGGAAATAAAGTATAATGGAATATTTTATTTTCTTAATATAATGCCTTTCCATCAAGTATTGACAGTGAACACCCTAAAAGAAGATAGTTATTCAAGCTTCACTGCTTTGTAAGAATTGTTTGATGTTAGACTTTTCGATCTCGATATTATCAGGACTGTGGAATCGTTGTTTCTTTATTAAAATTAAATCACATACAAACATATATTTCTGTTATGAAAAGTTTTTTTATATAAGAAATTGTACATGTTTTTCTCAGATCGTAGTCTTAGTCGGAAAATTTGTAAATGAAAGAGTCCACAGCTCTGATGAGAACATTTGTTTATGCCATTGATATTGATGCATATTTCGACTGTCAACATTCATCATCGTAAAAATTTAAAAAACATAAATGTAATGAGTCTAAAATACGATTTATCCAAAATATTATTTGAGTATTTACAAAAAAATGTTAAATTTCTTGTCATATATTAAAGATTTTCATTTTAATTCGTATTCATGAATTCAAACAAAGACTGTAAAGATTTTCATTTTGAATCGTATGCACATACATAATACAGGAATATATATGGGATAAAGGTTTAGAAGAATCGGATGACATAACTTGCTGTAAATGTAATGTGTCCATATTACCGCTGTATTTAATTCGTTCCACGGAAAGCAGAAACTCGAATGGGGATATTATGATCATTATTCTGCACTTCTTCCTGTTTTCGCAATTCCGTTTATATTTTACATACGACAGATTTCACTCGATTGTCGAAAGCGACAAACCATGTGGTCTAACATATTTTACCACATCACATGTAATTTTGACCTTTATTGTTCATAGTATGGGTTGGGCACGTGATAAATGTGTTGGGAAAATTTTCCAGTGCAAGCTGTGCTTTTCACGGTGCGGCAACGTTATCGCGCAATACTATATTTTTTTACAATAAAGAAAATATATTTTTTAATAATACAACAACAAAAAAAATACACAAAAAGAACCATTAAAACTAAAACTTAAAAATTGCGTTGAAAAAACATAGAAATTTAACCCTTAAATACATGATTATCTACTTTATATAAAAATGAAAAATTGCATCATTTTGTTTAATTGAAATTATTTTGACAGTTATTTTATAGTCAATAATCAACGAACATGTATTAGCCCGTAACATACCATCCTAAAAAATCACGTTCCCTGCCATGATGGCATCTCAGTTCCACTGATTATCGACAGTATTTAAACCTAAGTTAGCAGCTAAAAAATATTTTTTTAAATGTATATATGCTAGAATACCTAAAATGATAAATACTTATTGACAATATTAAGAGAAATATTGAATGACTTAATGGCTCAACTATTTACGATTGCATCATGGGCATGGAGGTGTTAAAGAATGCAGTTATATTTTTGAATTTGAATTTGGTTAAAATAGAATTTGAATATTGCCTAAATCAAGACTTCCAAAAACTTCGGCTCCCATCATTTGATAGTATATTAGAACTTACAACTTCTTATCACAACATATGTATGTATACTAAAAAAGCTGGAAGAATGATTTGTATTTTACCGTTGGGTATAAAAACCTATGTCAAAATCAACTTTAGTTGTAAAAAAAAAATAATGAATAGTTTGTACTTTTTGTAGTACAGTATGCATTTAATGGATAAAACAAAATCTTGAAATAATAATGCAAACATATGCACTAGGCAATTGTTTGTTGAAAAACACGGTGCTACGTATCTACCGACTTGTTGGTTTGAAGAAAAGTGAAAAACCACTCTTCTCGTCTTCAATGCTCGTCCTTGAAATCAATCCCAAAACTTCCCAGATTTGAGAAAAATCGTGCATCACTTGTTCAAGTTTCGTTGTCAAAATGAAAATTAGTTAATTAAGTTACTAGTAGCTAAACTGATCATTATTTTTGATCAGTTTAACCGACTGGAGAGAAGTTTTGTGTGAAAGATTACAAATTTTTCAGACATTCATGAGTTAGGATAAACACTCATAAGCGACTTGGAAAATCAATGTGCAAACATTTAAAAAATTTAACCGTTCAAACTATGTACATTCACACACATTTTTTCACTAACGACCCGGGTTTCGCCTTTCGGCATCTTTAGGCGTTCAAGTGCACGGATGAACTTGAACTGACGCTTAACATTTATTTTGGTTAGATTAGCATTAATTTTGATAGATCTTTATTAAAGTTTAAAACTGCATCGTTAGAATAACGTATCATGACAAAGTGATGACGGGACTTTACACAATTATTGGGAAATCATTTAATTTTTACTTTGAAAATTTTTACAAAATATTACCCATAGCGTTCGCCATTAGCCTCGTAAACGGCATTAAAATTTTGGTCTTACTATAACCAACAGTTAAGCACAACAAATAAGCTTTAAAAGATAAAACACTTTTATACTAATTCCACATTTATTTCATATAATCAGAACCGGTTTCGTTTATCACGAGAATTGTAAGGAATATATATTCTTATCAGTTAAACATGCTCCTGATGAGCGAAACCGGTGATGTTCACAATAAATAAATGTGGAATTAGTAATTTTATTATTTGAATAGAATGGGTATCCAATTGACAGTGAAAACGTAGTTTGCGCCAAACTGTTACAAATCGTGGCCTATATTTCAATAAACATTTTAGACTATTTCGAGATTTTAAATTTGCGTCTGTCACAAAACGTATTTAACAGCGCGATTCAATTATTATTTTGGGTGATAAAGTAGCGACTGTACAATACATTTTACATCCCCATTCAAGAGAGAATTGTATTGTAAAAACTCAAATTATTACGCGACAAATACCGCCGATTCTTCCCACACAAAATGGCATTGTCATTTTTTTTTATTATCGGCCCACCCTCATCCGTTTTCGCAACACATTTTTTCATCGCCGTATCGCCGGTCATGTACCGCGATTGTGTACGAGGCGGAGGCAAATGGGATCCATATTAAAAACGCCCGGCGCGACGAGAGAGCCAAGCAATAAATTACATTCCGCGTGCAGTATATTAGAGTTTAATTTGGTTCAACGATGCTCGGAAAATATTCAGGTTATGTTGACACTGCTGAGCGATGTGGATACTTTTTAGTTTCATGAAAAAGCGTTGTTTACGCACATAACCGCCTTAATACACTGTTATGATCACTAGTAATATCAAACTTCTTTGTGGCTTTTGCGGCGTAGTAAGAAATATTTGAAAATTTTTGAATACATTACATCGCTTACTACCTTAACGATAAACTATACGACACTTTCTACACTAAGTATTGAGTAGAATAAGTAATTTAACTCTGAAATGCATGATTTTCTTCTTTTAAATAAACCAAATATTTTCATATAAAATGGGTAGGTGTAACTGTAGGAAATTTTTGATAATTGTTTTTTACATATTTTTATCCAAAAACACTTAAAAAGCACCTAGGCATTAGATGCATAAACCATGATTTTCATACTGTTTATTCAACCACAGAATACACAATTAAAATACTTGATGTTGTTATGATGAAACATGTTTTTTTTATTGTGAAAATTGTATTAAAAAAATGGTCGAAAATCAATGACCGCCAAAACTCCAGCTCTGTTCGAATGGAGATTAAAATAGTTTAGTACGTGTAGACAGGACATTTATTGAAACAGTATGAAAAGTAAATATGTGTTATATTATATCATTGGATATAAGAATAAAAGATAAAATCGATTTTATTTTTCAAAAAAGCCAAAACAAAAGTTTATAATTTTCGTAGTCATCTATGCATTAAATGGTTAACTTTGTTTTCCTCAACATAAGTTTTCAATCAATTGCTTGCAAAGTTCTTCTTGTACAAAAAAAACTTCAAAATGCCTGTAAAAGCAACTTCTTTTTCATCTTGGCATAACAACACAAAGTGAACAATCAGGCTCTTCAATCTTATTCCTCCTGTACATTCGATTCTCCACCGCCCTACGCCAGTCGTTGGTAGGGCTTCCAAACCGGTTTAAACCGAAACCGGTTACCCGGTTTTTCGCCTGTTTTGAAAAAAACCGAAAACCGGTTTATTTCCCGCGGTTAACCGCGTTTTCATAAATTCTATATTTATAAGTGTATTGATTTTTTTTGAAAAAAAATAGTATTTCGCACTAAATTCAGCGCATATTTTAAAGAGGAAATATGCATTTACACATTGCTTAATAATATCAATTGTCACGTAGGTATTCAAATTATAGACATAAATGTCTTTTCAGGAAGAAAATTAACTTTATCAAACGACGAAATGTATCTTAACTGTCTGTAATAAATTCGGCCCTTGTTACACTATGACAAATATGACTTAACTGAAAACATTGGGAAGACATCCGTATTAATCTTAAATGAATGGCGAACAAGGATAGCATGTGTATCATTATAAAAATACGCAATCATTAATCTCCAATTTATTTATTTTCAATTACATGTATGCCTGTTTTTAGATGGATTTTGCCTATTGGAATATTATTCTTAATAATTTTCATTTTAATCAATTACTATTAAAAAAATAAAAATTGTTGCTTTTCTAATAATTATTTCAAAGATACTATATTTATATATTGAGTCACTACTTTATTTTTATTTAATTACTTCATCGAAAGGTTTTACTGAACCCTCTTAAGCTAGTAAAACTTGTTCCGAGAAATTTTTGGAAAAAAAACGGATGTCATTTAGGCAATCAAACACTTACTTTAAAACTTTCGAAAAGTATATTAACACAATGTGTAAAGCTATTCATGTTTTTCTATTCTTCTGTTCAACTGAGTTCAACTGAGAATTACGAACATACATTCACAATAAATCACATTTTATTGCGGTGCATTCATTGTTTTCATTTTGTAAACATCTTGAAGAAGGGCGGAAGTTGGACAAAAAATCTGCAAACCTTATGTATGTATTAACAGTGGTGGCACGCATATTATCTAATATACACTGCTTTGCTAAGTAAATGATGCGATGTTTTTGAAGAAACAACCAAATTAGGTTATTATTATTACAATGCCCATCGACTTGTTCCGATCACAATGTTTTTTTCAACAATACAAATAGTAAAAACTTCTGTACGAAATACAATGAATTAGGAAAAATTGGTAGCTTTGTCAATGTTATAAATAGATATTATATTTATGTATAGATAGAGATAAATATTATGAGCAAAATACTTAAATTCAACGAAAAAGTATTTGACCTGTTTTCAAGCAATACAAGATAAACAGATGGATTATATATATCATGAAATAAAAACAAAATTTTAATAATTATTTTGATTTTATTAGTTGTTAATTTTTTTAAATTACTACTACTTTTAAAATAATAAATATACCAAAAATGCATGAAATGTTTTCTTTTATATTAATGTGAAAAAAAACATAAGTTAATGTTATACGTTACCATGTTTAGTATTTTAATTAATTTTGTAAATGTGAATAATATCATCATTAATACATAAATAATACAATAAAATAGTATTTATGTTTATTATAATATTAAAATAATCATCTTTATATTGTTTGTGTTTCAATAGTTTTGCATTTTTCTATCAATGGCAATTTGTGTATAAAAGTACATAATATATCTGCATGGTTTGCTAATACATACATATGTATATGTTTGCATCGTTCAAATTATGTACACTCCCACAGATTTTGTCACTTACGACCCGGGTTTCGCCTTTCGGCATCTTCAGGCGTTCAAGCGCACGGATGAACTTGAACTGTGGGAGTGTACATAATTTGAACGATTCAAATTTAATATTGAAATTCCACCAAGCACCTTCAGTCTAAATCTTAAATTATATGTATATGTCAAAAGTTTTCAATTATTTTTTGTTTTTGTCCACAGATTGGCGAATTTGAAATTAAAATATTGTTATTTTTTTAAGGTTTTTAATTAATCTTCATTATTTTTGTTTTATATTTATTTTCTCATAAAAGTAGTAAAAATGGAGTAAATTAGTTTTGACAGTTGTGTCCTCATTACGGTCAGTCATTACGGAGAACTAGTATAAAATGTTTTTTTTCAAAAATATTATTCATTTTTTTTAATAATAGTCACCTTGTTTTGTATTTAAATTTTGTAAATATAAGTCATATTACATATAGAAACATTATGTTTTAATTCAATTATTATTCATAGCATTTTATTTTTTATTAATGTATATTTATGTATATAAATTATATTTGATACGTTTGATAAGTGTTTTTTTTTTTTGTATTTATAATGGATTCGAAGGTAACTTTGTGGGAGTTCATTTAAGTTGTACAATTTTACTTTTATGCGAGAATTGTTTTGAATTCATTATTTTTTTACCCTTAATAAGATTTTTTATACTTTTCATATGAAAATATTTTTTAAATAAATATTTTTTTTGTAATTTTATTGCCGACCATTGCTATTTTCATTTTTACCTATAGAAAAAGCAAAAATAGTTTGTATGATTTTTGCATTTTTCAGCAATGACTGATATATATGTATGTAAATGAAAGATTTCGGTTTAAACCGGTTAACCGGTTTATTTTGTAAAAATAAACCGAAAACCGGTTAGTTTATATGTCCGGTTAATTGGAAGCCCTAGTCGCTGGTCTCCAGCACTCGAAGCTCCTGTGACACTCCATTCATCCAGCAAAGTTTTTACAAACAACACGTGACTATGTAGTGTATTTTTTTTACAAAATATAACTTATATTTTACCTCTTGGTTGTATTTTTCCCGTCTCGTTTTTTTAATCCGAATATAATTCAGTTCGTATATATTTCACAATTTTATTTTACAGTAAAAAGCGATTTTATACATTTTACCTGATTAAAATGGTCCCTCCGTTAAGCGAGAGCGGCCCTGAACAATTATGAAAAAAAAATGGTAAATGGGTCGAGTGACTGTCGAACGATTTATAAAAAAAAATAACAAATGGTCTATTAACAAAAAATACCCGTTTTACGATATATTTCTAACAATCTGCACTTATAGTAGAGTAAATGGAGCATTTTAACAAAGTTATTTATACGAGAAATGATTTTTATTCAGCCGAAATATACTTCGAAGAAAGAAAAGTGGGACTAGGAAATGACAAATCGTTTTGTAATCGCTCTCACTGCATCCCGTTTTTAGTATAAGTAAGATAAGGCAAAAGGTGACAATAACATCATAATTATTCATGACGACAAACATAAATATATAAAATAATTTCGTATTGTATATAAATTTTGTATTCACATGAAATATATCTGTAATATTCGTACGGAACACATTTTCAGAAAATAAAAAAAATCAAAGCACGAACTTTAAGAGCTTTATATTTTACTTTTGAACTTTATCGTCGCATAGAAAAGTCAATAATATCCATCGAAGGTATCATTTGCAGGCCCATTTCATATGATTAAGAGAATTTTATTTCCGACGCTTTGATATTCAAACCGGGAATGTTTCTGGCAACTTTCCAAATTGTATTAAAGCCTCCACTGTCTTTTTATTTTTCATCAGTTAACCTCATATTTTTTCTATGAATAGTACGTGTATCATATAACTAATACATCTATCATATTGATACAATTACTAAACTAGTCATTTACAAGTATATATAATAATTTTAACTGTCAATATTCGATTAACATATTTTATATTTATATTAATCAATCAATTTTTATTGGTTATTTTAAATAAACCGTAAAAAAGGTATGCTTGCCTTAATTTTTCATGAAAATTTTGTGAACTAAAAAAACATTGTAAAATAGTAATGTTCCTCGATAGTTTACCAATAAACACATTGGATAGCGATAGAGTAAGGGTTCCCATATAATTTTCCGCAAACACCTACATAACTTGAAAACAATTCTTCTGCACTATTTTCTGAAAACTAGTAAAGATGATTGATGTATTCGGAAACCATTTTAACAAAAAAACATAACATACAAAGATCAGCCATTAACTGATTTTCGATTGAGTTTATCAAAAGAGTCTCTTAAAGAGGCAAAACAAAATATTATTGTTTTTTTTTTTAACTTTTTTTACAATCTATACGAATTAATGAAGTCAAAGTGCAAGAATAGGTTCAACGCCACACCAGATATACAAAATTAACTCACCAACATTGTGTCTAATACCAAAAAAATTTGCAACTCAAATTCATTAACGTTACTAAGAGCTTTATCTGCTTATGGTATGTGATATGTTTTGATAACACATTTTTTTTTACTATTATGAATAACCCTGGATAAAAAACAACGATTTGTTTCGTTTAAACGCCAGATTTGCAAATTATTCTATTGCAAGAAAAGTTAAATGTATTTGGAAAATTAAATGGCAACGGTATGCTTCATTAAGATATGAGCATTAATTTACTTCAGTGAAAAATACACACTTATTGAAAAAAAATCGGTGATTTTGTTAAAATAATTTTGTTGTGATACGTACTATACATAGATTATTCGTTGTATCTCACTTTATAAAAAATGAGTCAAGAAAATTTTAGTCTAGATCGATCCGGCTTTTAATTAAACGGCGTCTTAGTAAAACCAATCTACTGTGTAAAAATAGGGATATGTAATAGACATCACACACGCTGATATGAGATTACGCAATGAAAAAACTACCAACTCTACACGTCCAACAAACTTTAAAGTTTTATTTGAGTACTTATTAAGATAGATACAATTTAATTTTACAGATCCAGTAATAGTGGTTCGCCACCTTCTGTAAAATCTGAAGGAGAACTCTTCCTCGAGTATTTATTCCGTGAGATGTGATTGATATGTGAGTTGAAATGATTTCACACATTATATGTGTTGTGTTTTGGTGTTAATTTAAAAATACACGTGCCTAGAATTTTGTATGGTAAATGTATGATGCTATAACAGTAATGGATTGCCTACAGATACATGTTTATATCTTTTATATATAACTAACGCTTTTGATATTGTGAGACTAATTCCTGATATACGTTTTATGTTATTATTTGCATGGCCCTTTTAATAGTTATTATTTATGTCATATTGATGTCGTATCATTGTTTTAATTATTATAGAACTTTATTGGTGTTATTTATATTTTGAATTGTGTAGGCAAGTTATTTCATTAAAAATATAATTAAATATCGTACAAAAACGTAAGTAAACTATCGACATATTTTATATGTTAACTCTTCGTAATTGTGTTAATTGTCAAAAAGCTATTATAGTCAGTATTTTAAAGATTTACACCATGTAAATTTTGGCCAAATTGAGATATTGACGTAGTGTCTACTTAGCGAATTTATTAACAGTGATATTGCAGAAAAACAATCCAAGTATGATCAAATCAATGATCATAACAAATATAAGAAAAAAAATGATGAATTTTAACACAATAGTAGCCAAAAGCACAAGCTTAGTGCATTTTTTGAAAGTGAGTTATAAACATTTTGTAAGTTGAAGAGACTTGTGTAGTATTAACCACCAACAACTGGTGGAAATACATTTTAAATATAAAACATACCCAAAAGGGTAAAAATAGCAAGTATTTAGTTCTACAGTTTTTAAATTTATTGGTTGATAGATTTAGGCTTTCGCCATTATGAGAACTATAGTTATTATAATATTAGTTCTGACGGTGGCGAAAGTCGAAATAACTATCAAATAATAAATATAAAAACTGTATAACTAAATACTTGCTATTTTTACCCTATTATAATGGAGTTCTACCAAATAAATGTCAAGTCTATCAATAAAACACACCCATTTGAAATATCTATTTATTTCATACAGTTATGATTGATTGTTAAGGAAATGTTATATTTGAATCATTAAACTTTTGTAAACACCCGCACGTTTTGTCACAAACGACTTTATTCGAACGTTCTTGAACTCCTGAAGATAACGAAATGTAAAACCTGGGTTGTACGTGACAAAACGTGTTTTGGACGATTTTTATTCAATATATAATTACACCAAGCATCTTCAGTCAAAATCTTAAATCATGAAAGATTTTATTTTTCTAAAAATCAAAGAAAAATTAAAAGGTTTCGAGGAAAAGGTAATGCGGAAAGGTTATTGTACTTTGATGTAAATAAAAGCTATCTATACGACCTGTCAGTTTCAGATATAATATTTTGATACATCTCCATGTTTTAAAAAAGGCTAAAATAATTGTATAATGTCGCAAGCATTCGAGACAAGCCAAGTAGAAGAATGTCTTTATAGGGCGTCAAATTGAATGTCAGTCTCCGAGATTTTCGTCCAAGGTGAAGTCTCCGAAAAAATACTCGTCCATTACCTATCGCCCGTCACAGTTTGCTATCTCAATCTAGGCACAATGCCCTGCTGCGAAGTTGTTTTGAAATGTATCGAGAGGATCGATTCATTGGAAAAAGTCATGCTGTAGGACTCGATTGTCAAATACGAATAAATTTACATGTATATGGTCCGGCCAGTTACAAAAAGTGATATAACCACATTTTGTCAAAATAAAATATGGTTAAATAAGGTATGTTTTTATAATTCTTCTTCTTCCTGTGAGAGTATTGCGTATATTATATATATATTTTGATGATTTGTTGGTTTAAATGAACAAATGGCGAAAAAATGTCGTAAAATTTGTTTTTGATTTTTCTCAATTTGAACGGTCTCAAATGTAAAAGCATCGTTATACTACATTCGAGTTAAAAGTAATAAGAAAATCATGCATTTTTATTTTGGACTTTATTCTATCGCAAGTTCGACATATTCTATATTAATTAAAAAATGCTAAGCACAAGTAGCATACAAAACAAAGTTTTACACGCTTTGTACTGTTAAAATGTCAATTTTAAGTTTAATCAAGTACAACCAATTGCATTATATATAGTAAACGAATATATGAGACCGTACAATATATTGTACAATCAACAGAAGTAATCACTGAATATTTTCACCTCTATATGCAAAGCGTAGATCAACCGTAAAGCTATTGTTACTAGTTTTTGATATAAGTATTATATACATATGATCGTTGCAAATAACAAGATCCAAGAAAAAATGTGAAATAATTATTTTGCTATTATCAAAAATATTATTTTGGCATTATAAAAAAAATGTGAATTCGCCAGAGATCACAAACATCCACGTATTTAGAATACAAATTTATAAATCGATTGAAAACCCAATACATATTTCCTTCCACAAAAAAATTGTTTCTTTATAGATATTACCATAAACGTATGACTGTTAAATTGTTATTCGAATTCAATGGAGATCTCCACTTTTTATCTGCGCTGAGTGTTAAATCTACGTACATATGCCTGTATTATATTATTCTTGATAGCGATTTTCGTTTTCAAATAGCATCTGGAGAAAAGACTCTTTTGTACACGTGCTAAATGTGCCGTCATTATTTTTTGAAAAATCCCCCAAAAAGTTAACAGCGCACAAACGACAGAGAAAATTGGCAAGAGCAGAGGTTGTGTGTCTAATAATATGAATATGACGATTCTTTGATTTCAAATAGAGCTAACTCCATTTCATGTACTATTTTAAAAACGAGACGTTTGCAACAAAAGAATAGCGCTATTGATTTCAATTAGGTAGTTAAGTTTTGCAATGATAATTCGGAGAGATATCTAGAGATTTTTAGGAATCATTTTATGTAGAATTGTTGTTGATTACTTTGAACCTTATTATTGTTATTGTTCTTTGTTATAGTATAACTAATGGTATCATAATAGTCATAAATATGTCAGATAATTGATATATTCAGTGAATTTGAGATAAAACAATTTAAAAAATCTATTTAATATCAAAATCGTTTGATCATATAAGTTGTAAGATTTTTACAGAACGTTATAATTACTGAATTGTATTATAATGTTTTTAAGATCTTTAAATGCGGTATTTAAGCATTACTTTTAAATGCAATTAAAAAATGCTAGATCGTCATATCCTACTATTTTTATCTAATGACTTGGCTTTCACTTAGGTAGTGATTATTTTCAACTGATAAAAAGTGTATATTCATAAAATGGATTGACTTAATAACTATGCATTAAATTGATAATTAAAACCAACATCTCAATTAAATGCGTTTGCTTACTTCATGTTTAACATGAAAATTCAAATATCTGTGTAAAAACGATATTGGTTTTTGGTTGAAAATTGTAAAATAATGTCATTCTACTAATCAATTACAGCTTTCAGTTTCTGATTAACGTTAAGTCTTCATTTTCTTCAGTTGAAATAATCATGTATTTATTTTTGAAAAGCTTCAAATTTTTCAAATTGGTTAGTATAGTTAAATAAGATGCTTCATGTTTTTATATGTAAAGTTTATCCATTAACGAAAATATTAAATTAACATACCTTAATTCAATTAATAAAACCGTTCTCACATAACGTTTAATTTAAAAACGCAAACTAATTACATGATTAATTTAGGATGATTTTTATTACTATAATAAAACATATTGTGCTAAAGTAAGACTAAAGATGCCTTTTTAAAAGGTAAAACACTTACTACAACGTGTGTTTCAAGATAATGGTGTAATGTATTTCGCAAAAATTCCATTGAATTTTTTTGTGCCTTAGGGAAACATGAAAATTAATGCGAAGTTCTTAGAAACAGGTAATTGAAAATAGTTAAAAATTTTGATTGTCAAGCGATATTGTAGAAGAGTGGAGATAGTGTGGTTTCTTAATTAGAGGTTTCGCACGCAAGTTTGTGTCACGAAGGTTTCCGAAAGGTTAATACGGAATGTTTCCTGTCAAATTAAAACGAGCTCAATTTAATTAAATTAAGTGCCAAGTTTTTGCAATACTTGCCAGAGAAATTCTTAAATGGTAGTAGGCGTGCTTCAGCAAACTAGCGATTGGTTGCTGGTAACACTGAACGCGTGGAATAAAATTATTTTGGCCATATCTGCTTACTTCTACATACTGTAACGACAGTTATTTTTGGTGACAAGATAAGGTATTTTGAATGTTTAGCTATTCAAAAAATATATATGTACATACATATATTGAAATTGTGGTTTGAAAAAAAATAAAAGATGAATATTCAGATATCAATTGAATTGAAAATATATCGCCATTTTTCTGGCAGAAGTTAGCAAGTAACAGATTAATAGTCTTAGGTAAACGGCAAGTGTAAATTTGAGCTTATAGGAAAAAACTCGTAGATTCGATATTATATAGGCCCATTAGAGGTGATAATAGTAAAATGATAAAACTTTTTTTTGGACTTTTAAGTACTATCGCGTCTTTACTTGGTGCTTTGGTGGATTGCTTATTTTTATTTTACGATGATAACACTATTGCAATGTGTATTAACTGAGGTTACTTCACCTTTACGATACTTTAAGACGTGCAGAATATTACAAATCATCTACCTTTTTTTTAAATACCACTTGTCTCACTTCACCTCTAATGAGTCCATATATCATCGACATACTGGCAGAAGGCGATAATTAAACAACATTTTTTCTTTATAAATGCAGATATATAGTTTGTGACACGTTGTATCTTAAAAAAAAGTTTAGCCATATTTTACATAATATATGTATGTACATATAGACAATTTCGATAAAAGCTATTTTTGGTAACAAAAAACTTAAAACGTTTGAACATGGGCATCGAATTCGTCAATCATTATCGAATTTCATAAAGTTTTTATATCGATAATTAATATTAATGTGCATAAATAGAGATATTAAGATTTCATGATTATCGAAAATGACAAATACACGACTTTAAACCTTACTCAAATGTTACAGTTTTAACTGAAACATAGCAAACAACCAATAGTTAAAGACGTTTTACTTTCAAAAGTTATCAAAGCTTCTAAGCTGTGTTTGAACATATTTAAAATCTTACAGCAACAAAAGTATCCTATGATTTATAGTTGAAAAAATAAGTAATAAATTATTGATCGGATTTTCTCGTGTTTAAATTTGGGGATGATTTATGCTTTCAAGTTTAAAAATGACGCCTGTTGTCAGTGGCGTCAGTTTCTGCGTGACGTCCCGAGGCGTCGGGCAAAAGTCGCAGCGTCGCGACAGTTTGTTGGGCGGATGCGACGCCATCTGGCGGAAACGAGGGGCGGGAGACCTCGTTAGGGGCATCCCGGAAAAGAAAAAAATACACCCGGCCTGGATAAGGTGGACCGTTTTGTTCAACTTAAAGTGGCTTTCAAATTGTGGGGGTGGCGATCGTAATGATGCGATTAATAGAATCATTCAGACAAAAGAGAGATATAATTCACGAATGCAATGAGATTTTTTTCTGTGAACGCTCATCAAATTGTTTGCTTGTGCAGATCTTCTCTGCAAACCTTTTTTTTGCCAAGAAGATAAAAATAAATAGCATTTGAAAATTGGCACTCTCGTTTGTTTGTCAAAAGAATTTCATTTTCAACTCTTGATTAAACTAATTGTCACAATTCCTCTTTTGTTCATCGTCGAAATGTTACATTTTTCTAAAAATAGTACTGTAGCATCAACTAAATTGTTTAATAAAAATGTGTGTAAATAAATATGCAAGAATCAATTATTTACCTTAAACATTATACAATATTTCAGTATCGAGATATGTTTTTTACTTCTGTGTTTGTTAATTTAAAATTAATATTTGTTTTCATGGAATATTTTACTTGATTTCGATATTCTATTAATTTTACCCTTATGTTTTACACATGAGAAGAAAAGTATACAAGTGTCAAAGTGGGCGTAATATTTTAAAAGTGGATATAAGTATTTTATATCGCGGATAAAAATTAAATTCGTAGCATATTCAATGGTATGGAGAATCTATGTTTACGCCGAAATTTGTACATGCTATTTAATTATTTAATTTCAATAATGAATTCCTTCATAGTTTAACGGATATGACAATTTCGTTAGAATCTTTGACGTAGTCTGATTTCATAAGGTATTTCGAAATATCAAAGTATTTCGTTATACAATATTTATTTCACTTCATATTTAGAAACCGAAATAAAGAGCAAAATTATATAAATCAAATAAGAGTTAATTTCAATTCAATTCATATAATGGCCAGATTGAATTTAGTGGAAGACTTTACTCGTTCACAATAATCTTGAACCATTTAAAAATATATATACTTAGCTGAAAATGGGAATTTTTCTAACAATTATTATAAACATAAAGATAACTAAACTTTCTAATGATGGCAGTTTGAGAAGCAGTTAAAAGAGATAGAAGTCACATGTGTGCCAGGAAAGGTCGCAACTGATTGTGTAAAGTTAGTGGCGCATACACTTCTCTTAAGGGCAATATATATTTTTTTACATTCACGAAATCCTAAGTGTCCTCTTAGTATTTTCGGATGAGTCGTTTTTAGTTTTTTTGTCGCAGAGATGAATTTTATTCCTTAGGTAAATTAAGTTTGTATATTCCCGTTCTTGTTTTATTAAATAAACGTAGTAACAATTTTGTGTTGAAAATAACATTCGTGAAAAATGAATAGTTCTTTAAAAAAAACCGAATATTTATATAATTGATTTCAATAAAATTTTCAATAAGAGTTCAACGCAATTATGTATAATTTTTAAATATACGGAAATCGAAAAAAATCTCAATGTTTTAGGTATTTACGTTACTCGTATTTATAAAGGCTTAAAAGCTAGAGTTAATGGCAGTTTCTTATTTTTATATATAGAAACGTTAAAAATAAAAATGATGCTAATGTTAAATAAAAAGTAAACGGAAACTAAAATCGTGTTTTTAAAAATGAATAATGTGAAGATTAAATCCAATGTTGAATTTATTTTATAGCATATTCGGATCAGCGTTTGTATCGAAAAGATTTTTTTGCTGAAGGTAAGCAAGTGAATTTGAAAAACGCGTATATGCGTATCACATGCCCCAATAAAAATCAATCGAATACATTCGTAAAATCTCTCTGCTTCCAATTGTATTTGGGAGGAATCTCTAAGTGGTCGAGCTCTTGAAGTCTTTAATCGTGTCTTTCGACGAGAAACGGCAGTTCTTCGGGACAAAAACAAAACAGAATACCTCCGCACATATTACTATTCTTTTATACGGCGACTTCTAAATGGGAAACCTTTTTTTATGGGAATCAAGAGCACACACAAGTTTCTTCTCGTTCGCATTACGAGACGTAAAGGTAATGAGAAAAGTTTTTCTCAGTTCTTATAAAACATATAAATGAAATTATCTCACTAAGAGATCAAGTTATTCTATGTGATTATTTTTCTCCGTTTATATATTATTTTTTTCTAGTTTCGTGATTTGTGAAATATTTTTTCACTATTTTTGTATTTTCTCTTGTAATTATATAACTTATTATTTATCAGTCTCGTGATTAATTTCATTATACAAACTTTTATGCACCATCCAAATGAAACTTTGATACTATTTAGACTTTTGTAAGATGGTTGAAATTTTCAAAACGGAAATATTTTTTATATTTGCAGATTAGTATAATGTTTTAAATATATTTTACTAAGCACTGTATTTTTTTTATTGTTATTATTAGAATTATTATTTCCATTTAAATAAATTATATTTTATGGAAAATATATTGTAATATCATTGTTTTACTCGTTCTTGATTGCTGATACGAGCGGAGCTTAAATCCGCTTTAAAATATTCCGAAATAACTTATTAAATATAATTTTTTTGTATACTAAAGAACATTAAAAAATATTTTATATATAATTTATTATTTAAGTGAAATATATTTTTTAGAACCTCGTGATCTAAATGATTGTTATATAATACGTTTTTACACCGTTTTGAAATTTTACGCTATTATTTCAGAAAAAACCTTCATTTTGAAATCAAAATTCAAATAAAAATTTAATGATTGATTAATATACCGGTACAACCAAAATTGAGATCCCGGTATTTCGGTATTGAAAATTAACCAAAACCATGTTATACTTTCGCCCTGTATAATATAAATAGTATTAAATATTCTAGTTTTGATAATATATTCGTCCGGTATTGGGATCCCTTTTACCTACAAACTATGCGTTGTTTTTGATAAATTAATAACAATTTCAAAATGGTTTTAATTTTTTAACTACAGTTTGCTCCAAATTTTAAAAGTATTTTTTTATTATATTCACATTAACGAGACTTCTCAAAAAGAGTGTATTTACACTTGAATGGCGAGTTGTATGCATCAGTGGGAGTGTGAGATCTAGCGTACTATAATTTATACGTATGCATATATTTTTTTACTATGTTGAGCGGCGTCTAAGTAAATCCCCAGTACAAAAAGTTTACGTGCCATACGTAAAACGGAAAATGTCATCAAATAAATGGCGAACCGGGAAGCATCTCATCGGTACATTTGGGAGAGATTTTCCGGTGAGCTCTTTTTAAAGATTATTTACCTTCCTGCAAGGCTAAAACACCTCAGGGGACTCTGCCTGCGAATAACACGCAATGCTGGTAACCAATTTTTACACAAGGTTAGTAAAACCAATATTCAGTAAGATTTTTTTAAGATCATTGTAAAAGTTTATTTATTTGACTTTGGTACGCTCCGCTAAAAATGCAGCAATTGAATATTTTTTTTATCGAATTGATATGGTATTTAATAATGTAGATGTTTTGAAATCAAGATGAGCTTTATATTGATGTCTGAAAAAACATGAACTAAAACTACAATTTACGTAAACGAATATTTTATTACATACAATTTCTTCATCATACGAAATAAATAATTTAACTTCAGTTTAACAGTGTAATCAAAGTAGTATTTGACGCATGATTTGAAAACGTTTCAGGTTTCATTGTCAAGAGTTGTAATCAACCAACGTGACAGATAATACCCTATCTTTCCAAAATAATTACATTATTTAAAATCGCGGAATGCTTAAGCTTATTAAACTAACAATGGTTGAGTTTTTTTCGTCTAAAACCTGCTGCTTTTTTATAAATTAGAAAACATTAAAAATTACAAATTTTGATGTTAGAAGTATTATAATTTCTATTATCAAAGACTAACTATTAATTGTTATACTTATTTCGACTATAGAAAGGAAATAAGACGTTACCTAGAATTTTAAGAATTAGTTTGTTTTCACTTGTATATCATTCCTTATTTGAATATTTGAACAACTGTTGATTATGCAGAAAAAAATGTATTTTGAATTATCAATACCTTCACACTATGCACGGAAATAGTACTTGGTACCACAAGACTTATGTTTTGTAAATAATAGTATTTTTAACATCATCTTTAAATCTAGTTTTGTTTTTTGCCTTATACACAAATTTGTTAGTTGTTAATATATGTTCCTTACACATTCAAACAGAAATCAATATACTTTTGAAACATGCAGTAAGATAATAAAGTACTTTTCTGTATCAATCGTATCTTGAATAATTTTATCAATTTCACTATTGTTTAAAATTAGAAAATTCCTAATGGAGATAAAATTATCGGCCCAACATGCTTGGTATTAAAATTTTAATATTGATTTAAGCTAGCTTTAGATAAAAGGACATTTTTTCGTTAAAAATACAGGGCACTGTTGGCATTTTATATGAAATTGCCATGTGTGATTTTTATAGATATTTTGGGTGTCTAAATCTGAAGGTTTTTCATACGTGGCTAAATTTAAAAGAATAACGCTTGGAAGATTTTTCTCGTAATATTTATACTTCAAAGTGTTATCGCCTCTTTGATACGAGTCTGTTTGGTATACTAGTTGGTTTATCGTCCACTCACAATCTATAAAAAAAGGTTCTTACGTACAATGAACAGTGTCCAATTTCCTGTCAGTCTAAGCGGCGCGTCGGGAGCGAAAGATAATTCGATGTCAAAGTAATGCTGCCTCTTCCCAAGCGAAAGCTTGTGTGCCAATGACGTTCAGTTTATTTTCCTTTCAATACAATTGCTTTTTTCGCTCTCAGCCGAGACGTCAGCGTGGAATCTGAAAACGGCTCTCAAAAAAGCTAACAGAAGTTTAATAAATGAGAGGGTTTGGCCGGCAATTTGATACGTATCTCTATGACGCTGAATAGAATCTTATATATAATGTGGGCTTTGAACTTGTTTTTATATATGGTGTTAGTGAGCAGTCTTTTACGTAGTTTATAAAATTCTCCCTCGCGTAAAAATATATATTTCCGATTTTATTTTATAGCCCTTGCGATAAAATTACAAGCAGAATAGCTGTAAGTAATGCTGAATGGGAATAAATACGACTGTGGTAAGTATATCAGAGATATCTTAAAGACGCATGGCTGATCTATGTAGCTTTGGTAGGAAGTATACCAGAACATTAAGAAAAAATACTGGTAGTGGATTACAAAATTTATCACAGCAGTATATCTACAAAATAAAGAGTTCAGATGAATTTAACAATAATTGAATATTAATGACATTTTATTTATTAATTTAATTATACAGGAGGTGAAATAAGTGAGTAATTATCGACGGTATCACGAGAACTGCAAGATGATTTATATTTCTCTGATTTAGGCAGATCGCCAAAGGTATGTTTTTTCATACAACTCACGTTTAAGATTTCGACTGAAGGTGGTTGGTGGAATTTCAATATTAAATTTGAATCGTTTAAATTATGTACATTCACACAGATTTTGTCACTAACGACCCGGGTTTTGCCTTTCGGCATCTTCAGGCGTTCAAGTGCACGGATGAACTTGAACTGGCGGTCAGTAAATGAATGTTTCGTCTTTATATAAAAAATAAATGTATCATTGAGTTTAAAGTCATTGCTGGCGTAAAGGATTAGCCCATGGGAATGCCCACAGATTTGAATGGTGAGTAGTTTTAAGAATTATATTTATTTTTGTTTGTCGGAATTTTTTTTATGATTATATTTATATAGGGTATAAGAGTGGAGAGCCAGGCATGTGTAGCATTTTATTTAAAATCGGAAGACTGTTCAATTGCGCTCTGCTTATTTCTAAAATTTCCCGAAAAAAGAGTTCATGAGCGTCCGTATTTGGGTGCAACATTTTTATCCATTGTTTCTGATTGAACACGTGTCTTTCCAAAATTAAGTGATTAGCAAAAGAAGACGTGTCTTTTTTCAATCTAAAGGCTGTCATGTATTCTGATACTCTGGTATTCAATGTCCTTTCGATTTCCCGATATAATAAAAAATCATTAAAATAAGTGAAAAAACTTAAAAATCAAATCAACCCTTGCAACTCAAAATTAATTTTCTTTGACGTAGTCAGTTTGTTAACTAATGTACCAGTCAACAAATGCAAAATGATTATCGAAGATACCTTAAATGCACGTAGAGTCAACCCAATAGTAACAAAAGAGTTCCTAAATATTTTAGATGTTTGCGTTGACCAGAATTATTTCCAATTTAACAATACAATTTATAAACAAACGGATGGTCTTACGATGGGAAACTGTTTAGCACCGTTGTTGGCTGAGTTTTATATGAACTATTTAGAAAATACTAAGAAGTCAATTTATTTAATTTAATACTTATAAAGAGTCTACAGTTATTACCAATACAATACAATGCAAAAACAATGTGTTTTTGATTTTACTATACTACTGATGCAGTAAGATAAACGAATAATGTTGTATAGCAAGCTTACCGTTGAATGGGATACTTTTCCTTGTCAAATAATCCCAGTAAGATAACAATCGCGGCACGTATCATGACAACGCAGACAAAAAGTGCTTTACAAGAAAAGCGTGCAGTGAAAATTCAAGAAAATTCTCGTCTAGTCTGTAGATAGGTAATAAGTTTTCTTGCACGATCGTTTTCAATGCAGTCTATTCCATAATTTATTGGTTTTTCTGTTTTAATCAAGCAAGAAAAATTCATTTGTCAGTTAATTTTTTTTTATTATATTATATTATGTATGTACTAGTGAAGTATACAAACATAAATAGTCCCCGCTGCACTTATAGTTGAGTGATAAATATAATAAGTGCTTTTTAAAAAAAAAAAAAACTCACTTGTCAGGCATTTTATCATTTTTTTCTAATCCATGTCCGTTCCAAAAATGAAGCGTATGATTTTCCAAAGAAAGTATCAGCATATAAGTTTTTTTTACAAGAAATGTTTGTAACTCAGTTGTTCGACCTCCCTCTTTTGAAGAGAGTAAAGGTAGAAAGATAGGGCTATGATAGGACTAGTGGTTAGCTAATCTTTCTTGTTTGCTCCGTTAATTTTAGGATTGTAAATGTGGGAAAGATTTTTTATTTAGGGTCATCATAAACATCCACACCTTTGGACGAAAATTCATAAATCTATTGAACTAGATTCTAGAAATTAAATGATTTTTTGTACCTAAGCAATTCAATATGTTCTTTTAATTATAGGCGTCTCTGTAGACCGTGGCTCTTAAGTATTTGATGAGTGCAATGGCATTGCAAGTCCTCGGAAAGTCTAACTAGAGTACATAATATATTCTTCCGTTGTGGGATTATGGCTGCCGTAAAACCAGTTCACCTTTACTGGGACAAGTTTTTGATTACTTCCCGGGAATTTCGCGCTGGTACTTCCATTTCCCGTTTGGCTGGTCGGTCTACGGCGACTAGCTCCCGATAACTTGTTATGCTCCGTAAGGCGAAAGAAAAATTGCTTTTTTCTCACTTTCTGTATTCTTAGTGTAATACGTTTTCTTTGAGATGCTTTTATATTTTGTCATGAATTTATTTTGATACCAACAGCAATTTTAATCTGCGTGTTTGAAGTATATTTTTAAAAATAAGCTTGATATTTTTTTTGATTGATAGATAATAATAAATCACAAGATAATAAGTCGAGTCTTATGGCGCAGCGGTTAGCGTTGTGGGCTTCCGTGCTGGAGCTCACAGGTTTGAGTCCCAGTAAGAAAAACATTTTTTCAATCGATTTCTGTTTGAAGACTTGTTTGTTTGTGATGTCCTTTTCTCCATTTACGATTCTTTAACAACTAGGCGTAGCGAGTGCGATAAGTTAACCACTAGTTCTGTCATAGGCTTATCGTTCTATCCCAATTACTCTCTTTTAAAAAAAAAGAGAGGTTGAAAGACTGAGTAAAAAACAGTTTTCGTAGAAAAAACTTTTTTTAAGAGACATCCATTACGAGACCATATGCTCTACATTAGAAGTGGACATGGATAAAAAAGGTCATAAGAAAAAAGACACTCCAATAACTTTTGATTTTTATTTTCTATATCTTATAAAAGGAAAAAATATTAAGAATATGAGTGAAAATTATAACGTTTTTAATTTGAATTTATCCAAGGAAAAGTTTTGTTTAAGTAAATTTATAAGTAATGCTTTGCTTAAGCTCTCGGATTTGTTTGGTGTAAATGTTTATTAAAGTGTGAATTTTATGGCTAAATAATTAATAAATATTCCTAGTTATACTAATGTATTTAACCTTACCAACAACTTTTTATTATTTCATTCAAACGAGTATTCAATTTTGAATTTATTTTAAGCTTATTTAGGGCATGGTAATTTATTTACTTTGCTATGAAGTTTTGAAAAAAGCTGATGTTAATCCTGTTTTATAAATATCGAATCAAATAAAACATTTCCAAAGTCTACTGACGTTGCTAATATATTATTCAATAATATTTACTCTACTTTATCAACTCAATGAAAGAACTCCAAAATATCTTTCCATGCTGCTTTTTTTATATGTCGCCTATTCGCGATACTTCTGTAATTGAATTAGGGCCGTGAGATATTATCAAGCGGTATAAATATATCAAACTTGACGGATGTTTCGGAGTAAACTCTCTTGATACTTTCCCATTGAGTAATTGGCCTCTCTAGTAAATTTACTTGAAGTTCCCCAGAGGCCAACTTCCATAGCCGAGTTTCTCAATTGAAAAGCAACAAAGCGTACCTATCACTGTAGGAGTAGCTGATTGTATGTATATGCTCTTTGTATAAATGTATAGAATGGGATACGTTTAAATTATTTGCCGAGAAAATATTTATTCAGCGTCGGCGGAATAGGTCGTGACGAATTTTATTGAGCGATTCAACGGTTTGAAAATTACAACTGTCTTTTCACACCCAAGACGTAAATTTATTACACCCTAAAAATTAGTACATGTAATCTTAAAATTCATCTACCCTCGGGCATTGGTTGGTCTATAAGTCGGAGTCTATAAGTTGTTTTGTAAAAATTGATAACGTAGTTCCAGAGTGCAACACGTCTGAATTTGACAGTATTGTGTTGAGTATGAAAAGTGTTTCAGAATACATACATCTATCTCTATCTAAAGAGCAGAAAAAAAGTTGTTTTGCTATATTAGAATCTAATAAAGCAAAAAAAAAAAATATTTAATTCAATACTGACAAATTTAGACATGTTGTGCTCTGAAAATAAGGTGTTGAAATGTAGTTTATATGATGATCATATGTATATGTTATTTTAATTTTGGTCAAATATATGTTTATATGACAATGCTCTTACGGTATGTATACAATTTCCCAATAAATTTTTATAACGAAATGTCTGACAAAGTTGTATCACTTTTACTTTAATAATAGTAAAAAGTTTTGATTCAAGTAAAAAAACTCAACGAGCTTTATCTAAAATCACGACTTTTTTTCAATTGACAGAAAAATAAACATAAGAATTATTAGAAAAAATAAAACTTGGGTCGGAGTGTATTGTATATATTCTCTTCAGATCATAGACTAATCTCATAAACTATTTTCACTAAATCTACAATTTTTAATGTATTCAAAATATATGTATATATTATTGAGTAGATTGAATTGAAGTTTATCGAACGTAACCTTATTTGGTTAGACATGAATGCGGCCTTTTTAAATGAAAACAGGTAGATTGAATAATAATTTACAATGTGAGTCTAGTTATAGGTTTATATAAATCACAAAACGACAATGATTGTTTTAAATAAATAGTGCAAAAACTTATATTTCGGCAGCATCTATAAGTTTTGTTGATGATAGTTGCTCTAAAAAAAATTCTTCCGTCATTTTGAACGATATAAAAAACATGTGGAGTAAAAAATATTTGAAATTCAAGCATACAAAATACCATTTGTGTGAGAAATCTTCCAAGATGAAAACTTTTATGAAATCCGTAAACTTTGCACCCGATCGAGAGCTTTTCAAAAAATATCTCGATGATTATTTACGATATTATTTACGATAGCGCACTTCGTCTCGACTTAGTGCAAACACGAAAATAAATGAAATATAGTAAACAAAGTTCGGTATCACTCGAAGAATTAATTAAGAGAAGTCGGCTTTGAGCCAGCGCTGCGGGATCCCAACCACTTTTATTTGCATATCAATTCATGCACCGCCGAGAAGTGATTAACTGGTTAAGTTTGAGGAAACTTGCCGAGAAAGCAGATTTGCGTTTTGTGTACCAACGTCTTAAAGCTGTCAAATGGTCATTATTCATATTTTACTTTTCTTCTTAACATGTCTCACCTGTTAACTTTTTTCCTATGATTCATGAAACTTTTATGGTAATGCTTTGTATAAAATGACTTGTAATTTCAGTACTTTTTTAACCAACGTGCATCAATGAATTTATACTGAAACATATACGCGGAAGCTGTTTTATGAGAAATGATAAATATGATTTTCAACATCCTACTCTTTTCCTGCGCAAAAATGTATTAAGCCCAGAAAAAAACAACGCAATCTTACCAAGAATTTATGAACAAATAAGAAAATGTCAAAAAACCAGACCTTAAAATCAAGGAAATCGATAATTCACGCGAATTACGAAGTAATATTACAAAAATTCATCAATATATTTCAATTGGCATGCTTTGTTGATTTTTCATAAAGATATTTTTTATTAAATTGTCTACAGAAATGCATTATTTTAAGCAGCAAGTATTAAACTTTCAGACATAAAAAAGTAGCATGTTGTAAATAATTTACACCTGAAAAATGTTTTATTGTTAGTAGTTACAATTTTATCTTCGGATACGGTAAGAATAGCACAATGGGGATGTACAATCACTTACAGTTATTTTTCGTCACAAAACTCAAACCCGTCAAAGGTAAAGTTGAAATACAACAAAATATATAGATATATTTTGCTTAAATGACTTTATTTTTAAAATTTTTGTACAATTAAAAATAATATATATTGCAGAAAATTTATCGGATCATCATATTGTTTGTCAAATATTTTGTCTTGACAGTTTCATATAAATAAATATAAGTTTAGATTGAATAGAATAAACAGAAAATTCGCAGTAAATTATTAAAATCTAATTTGAATATTTAAATAATCGCTCTTTTGTATACGTCATTTCTTGACAAACACGTGTTTTAACGCGAATATAATAGTATTAACGTATCTCAATAGATTTTAATTCCGAGAATTTACTAATTTATTGACAAAGTTTAAGTACGAATTCGGGTTGATTTGTTTAACAAGCTAGTAAGTTTTTGGTGATAATTTCATTACGACGGTGAAATTGAAATTACTATTTGAATGCCACGTATAGTTTTGTTTTTAATTCGTGCTCTGAATAAAACCAACATTGATTTAAGACGATTGTTCTCAAAAAAGCTTTTGAAACTTTGAAACCAAGGTCGCTCAAAAGTTTTTAACGGGATTTTGATTGCTTTGATGATCGAAGTTGGTGTGCCGTACGAAACTTTTATATCCACGACAAAAAAATCTAAAGTTAAGAGCGGTTGGTTTTACAATACTTTTACCGACGCGATTTTAATTAATTGTGTGACTAGAGCCTATTGAAAAATATCATAAGTAATTTTTTGATTCTGTAAAAATTACCTCTCTTACCATTTTTTTTTAATAATGAAGAGAACATAAAAAAGAAAGACGAAACATACTGATTTATTATTTTTCAGTGACTTATAAAATTGATTATTTATAACATTTCATTTTTAAGCAAAATAATGTTTATGACACTGTAATTCTCTAAGTTTATTACATTTACGATATGACCAGCAATATCACGCTCTAATTCTCGTTACCTACAATTGTTGATTAAATTGTATTTAAACAAAATTTAATTAAAATTAACTGGCTGTATTTCAATGATGTACAATATACGTTGGAAAAATAGGCAGAAAAACAATTTCTTTAAATTAAACTTATTTCAATTTCGTTTTATTCAATCAATAAATAAATATTCTGCTGTTTTTCTTCGGCTTAATTTTATTACTGAAACTACCTATATACAGACAAAAAAGCGGACTTTGAGTTTCTTGGCTGTTTTAATGTCTACGGTGATAACAAACTGAGTCTTTAAGCTAATATAAGTTCATAATCTATAATAGATAATGAACTGTATTAAATTACTAAAACAAAAGTTAGTCATTATCTTGAAAAGAGATTTTTTTTAAATATGATATGTTGGTATTATGATTATTATCGAGAAAACTGTAAATTTTTTTTTGTTCATATTTACATTATGTTTTCGTTATTATATATTTATTCTAATAGTTTTAAGATTTTTTACAAAAAAATGATATAGAATACATATTTACAGTTATAAAGCTAAAAAATCTGCTTTTGGCAAGGCGTTTTATAATTTTTTCGTGTTCAATCTCCAGACATTTTTTGCTTGTTAGCAAAGCAGAGAAATAAAATTCTTGGGTTGTATGAGACGTAAGTACGTGTGAAAATGAAGGAGAAAAAAAACCTTTCACTTTTGTTTGGACATGTTTGAGTACGTCAAATGAGATTTTGTTTTTTGATACGCTTTCAAAATGTCATTTGTAGAATTTGAAAAGGAGCATGTGCCAACAAGTTGCGATATCGTGGATTAAGAAAAAAAACTTGTTTGTTGTTTCGTAAACATGGTCTACGATACAATTTTCTCGATGCAAAAGTGTGGTCAAAGTCACGTATCGCCATCTGTTATCGTAGACGTTACGGTACTACGATGCTACGAACGAGACATTGAATCGGTAAAAATAAAGGTTGCGCTTTAGATAGCGTTTAAGGATTAAATAGATATTTACACATAAAATATTTGGGTCCCTTATTCACAGGCTGACGTTTAGGATTTAAATTTTATTATGGATAAATTGCAATGAATATCTTCAATTACATGGTTTATAGATGGCGTTGATAGAAACAGTTAAAAATGAGTCTGTTTTCTTCTGTAAACTGACTGAAAAAATAAACTTTATCGGTGTAAATGAATTGAATTTCACACTACTAATAAACCAAATGAATTTATCAATTATAAATTTAAGACTAACAATAAAGAAATAAAAAGTAATGTTATTTAATATTAAAAGCAGTAGGTTTTTTTTACAATGAAGTCAGCTGAGTAAGCTCTGACGAACTGTACTTTAAGATGAATTCAAACGCTCTCCGAAAACTACAGCTTGAGCATAAAGTAACGGGGTTGTTAAGTATATTCAATTTAAAATACATATCCTTCAATAGTTATCGAAAAAATCTATGTTTTTAACTTTTTTTTTTACTAATTTAGTGATTGAAGTTGATAAAAGTTTAATTTTTAGCACAACATAAACATTGAAACCCCTCAAAAGTTATTTTATTATACGATAAGAGTTGATATATTGTTAAAAGAGTGTGTTGCTATAAATTTAGCATAATAACACACCTCTTAAGATGATTTTTTTAATGATGTTGTTTTTGCACTACATACGCTTGGATTCTGTAGTAAGACTAACGCAATGAGCGGTGTGATACATATTTATAATAAATGAAATCAAGTTTTTTAAGTAAAAAGTATTTCAGTATGCCTCAGGGGACAACACAAATCTGATAGCTCACTAATCAGAAAGCCGAGGTCGTAAAAATATCTTTATGCTTTTTTTAATGTCCCTGGAAATTGGCCATGTTTAAATTGCCTTCTGTATTATGTATTTCAAAAATGGCAAAAGAATCCTTTTCGGTTAAAGTTATCTAAATTTTCATATCACAACTTGCAATTACTCGGGAAATAAAACTCGGGCATTAAACCGGGGAAATTTTCCCATCTTCCCGGCGGCGGCAACACTAAAACCCGCGGCGCCCGGGCGGGAAGTGATATTAATTGAATCGTGACGTCATATTTGCAGAGGTCGCGCAAAAACGGCAAACCGTAGAAAAACTAAACCTCGTGGTCTCATTACGAGGACTCCTGTGCCATTATTTTTATTATTATACTCCGTTCAAAGTTTTCTTTTAATGCCTCTTTCAGGCCTCGCCAGTAAAAAAATCGCACGAAACCTATCAAATCTTTCTGTAGCGGATCTGCGGCACAATCGTCTCCGAACTATACCGTTAATTTCTCATAATGATATTAAATATTTTTTAATAATAAATTGTATTGTATTTTTTGAACGTGCACCACGTTAAGAGTGTAAATCAGTTAAATTCAAAGCGCTCTCTCTCTTTATATAATAATATTTTTTTACGTTAATGCATACCTTCAATAATGATTTCGGTAAACCGATACAATCAAAATTATACGTGTGCATGAATTAAAAAATATTTTTTCTTATTTAAAACGCCCCTAATTAAGAGGATACGAGAACATTGTTTTCATTAAATTAATGATATTGTGCATTAAATGATTTTATTAAAATGAAGACTCTCTCTTAATAAATTTATTCGACTGAAACTAAAAAACAGTTCATAAACTACAATTCTTACTATATAATATACAGAAAATAACAAACTGATTTCGGAATTTCTTAAAAAGTAATCAATGACAGTTATTACGTTTTTCATATGCGAATTCATTATTTTCTTCTTTTTAAAATTTAATAAACGTATAATTATCTCTTAACTTATCAATTCAAAAATAAAAGACATCTACTTTGAGTGTCACTCTTATCCACACTGTCACGCGGGAAAGTTGAAATTTAGTGGCATCTAGGGAAGACAAATTGAACTAAAGAAAAACATTTTATTTATTTTCGTTCTACCTTAAATAAACTTTAAATATTGCTTTTTTTATTTTATGCAGCACAATAATTATCATTTATTTTGATAATTATTACTGTTAAATTTGAATCATTCAAATTATGTACACTCCCACAGATTTTGTCACTAACGACCCGGGTTTCGCCTTTCGGCATCTTCAGGCGTTCAAGCGCACGGATGAACTTGAACTGACAAAATTTGAATGATTCAAATTTAATATTGAAATTCCACCAAGCACCTTCAGTCGAAATCTTAACTTATTACTGTATTAAAATAAATAGTTCTGATATTAAAGTTTAACTATCGAAATATAAAAAATAAAATGTATAAAGACTTTAAGTACTATATAAAATTGTAAAAGATGACATATGAATTTAATGAAAAACAAAGACAATAAAATAAAAATAAAAGAAATAATGCGTTGAATTTAAATATTTCTTTTAAATGACGCAATCGTTCTATGTTTTTTGTTGAGTGCAAAACGAAATAATCTTATACTGTATTCAAATTTAAAAGTTTCTGTCAAGAAATTAGCTCTGCTAAAATGTGAAAGAAAGAAAATTGCTTTTAAGAAAACTAAGATAGCAGGAATATTCAAATTAAAATTGTATCATTTTTTTAAAAATCTTTCTCAATAATCGTTGAATATTAAAAAATAAAGTGCTGTATGGATGTTTGTAAAAGATGGAAAAGATATATTATTAATGAAAACATTTTTTTTATGCACAATACAGATATGAAGCGATCCGTTAAAGTCGAATACCTTGGACTCACCTTAGGTAGTGCACTTAAATTCAACAAAATACTACAGAAGCAAGATTGTTCTCTTTTCTTAATTCAAGAAGCAAACTTACTCGCAAAAATATGTTGCTCTTTTTTACGGCAATAACTCGTTCAACCATGGTGTAACCAAATCCAGTATGGGATTATGTTTACCACATACATCTGAAGAAACTCAAGATTGTACAAAATAAATCAGTACGACAGCTATTTACGTATAAAACTTACTGATACATATAGATTTAAAACTCCCCTACTAGAAGCGAGTTCGTTTGTAAAATCTCTCAAAATTTTCACAGCGAGGTAGGCAAACATCGTAATTCAACGATATCTTTCATTCATAATTATGACGAGACAATACACAAGAATCGTTTTAGACCTAAAGCAGTTCTTAAAGCATGACCTGAAAAAAATATAGCGTATACAACCAAAAATCAACCCTATCATAAAAATGACTATTTTCAGTTTTCTTCCTTATGTTTGTATGTACGGATATGTATATCTGTTTCGATGTATACGAATGTGTATATGTATAAGCGTAGTTTGTTGATATGTATATTTTATACAGTATGCATATCAAGTCCACGTGAACTAGCTTCACTGTGGATTACTCAACTCTGCAGTGATCACGTCTTTCTTTTGGCACCCATACAAATTATGAAAATAAATAACAACATCAAAAATGAACAGGACTTGAAGAAACACCAACGTTCTAAAACTAAGGCTCTATCTATCAAGTAGATAAAAAATATTTTATAAAAGTACTGTGACGAAAAAAATGCATTGAATATATGTTTTTCCAGAAAATAATTTCATTCGTTATGTGACATTAGAAACATCAACAAAAACAGTTTGGAAAACTCCCTCCTAACACAGAATAAAGACATACCAAAGTTAGTTGACAAACTCGATTCGTTACCGGCATATGGACTATAACGCAACCCCGCCTTTTCCCATGCCCGACTCTTATTCTCATTACTACCAGTTTTATCGCAGTGCATTTTTATATCTCCTTTTTGTCTATCACTCGCGCAATTTTTCTACTTTAATAAACACGTTGCTTTTGAAACAATTCTAAAAGGTGGCCTGATATTTTCCGGTAGTTTTTTAACGATTAATCCAGATCCAGAAAAAATACTTTTTTTTTCACCTAGTGGCTTTCATTCTACAATTAACTGGTATTTTTTTAAAAAAGATGTTACGTTTTGGATTGATTAATCTTTAAAATGGGTCAAAAAAAATAAGCTTAATGAATATGTACAAAATATTTGAACAGTACCAGTGATTTAAAATTGTCGTCCACAATGACTTCTAAAGTATAAGAGTTACACAATTAAAGATATGTATATTATTCAAATGAGCATTTAAATATTGTAAACTAGGCTAGTTTTCCACTATTAAATCGTTTTATGAACTGCAGATTAAATAAGAAAAAAATATTTTCAGAGAATCCGATCTGAATTGAATCGCGAGTTTTTTTTTTGTTGTGCTACGATACGAC
Organism: Himalopsyche anomala; assembly: GCA_031772345.1. Classification (NCBI taxonomy): domain Eukaryota; kingdom Metazoa; phylum Arthropoda; class Insecta; order Trichoptera; family Rhyacophilidae; genus Himalopsyche; species Himalopsyche anomala. The sequence continues at coordinate 9,236,645 of CM062835.1, forward strand.
TCGGATTAACGAATTACATGTAGCAATCAGCTGTAAATGTTGTATACACGCCTTAGTAACCTATTCTCTATGTCTTGTCAGTGAATAGTTTTTAAAATCGATACGGTCTTAAATTTGATATATAATTAAAATTTAAAAATAAACGTATCTGCAAATAAATCTGTAACGAAAGGATGATTCTTAATTAGAACAATAGATTGATAATATCATGTACAGGTATGCTTGGAATGTTTTTGATGAGTTTATTCCGAAAAAAAGTAGTAAAAATAAAAAAAGTAAAAACTAAGCTAAAAAAAATTAATAGCTCAGATATGCTTTATGAATTAATTTTTCTCCGTCTCAAAACTGTTAAGCTTATCGCTGAATTATTTTATATGTGGATCTTAACATTTTTTTTTATTTCTATGCCCCTCTGACTATTTTTTTATTCCCAGAGTATACTCTACAGATATCAATTGAGTTGTAGAAAAACACCAAAAATGTTTAAATTAAATAAAATATCTTGCCGTACTTAAGAAAGATGAGAAAATGTACCTCAAAAAACTTAGATGGGAGGGAGATAAATGAAAAAAAAAAATTAGTGCGTAGGCATGTTATTTTTGCCCAATTATATGAAATGGAAAATTATAATTATAATAGAAGAGATTAAATTTAATATAGTTTTTTTTATGTTGTTTTTGGTCCAAGAAATTGTTTTGGGCACCGGTAGTTAAAGATAATATTTCAGTCTCAAATTATTTCACTGTATTCACCGGAATAAAAATTTCATAATATTATTATAATTTTAATTAAATTCCTTAGTGGATTTTTAAAACTATGGATGAACTTTAAATTAAAATGGGGTTGGCTTCATATTCTAAAAATAAGTTAATGAATAATTATTATTGTGAAGCATTTTCATATTTTATTTTTGGTAATTATTATATTTAATTTTAGCGGCGATTTGAAGTCATCTATTATTATTTTTTTAATTATATAAACAAAGTATATATAGTCCTGCAAATTATTAAAAAAAAATACGTGCTCTAACAAACCCTTTTAATCAGTAACTTTAATTAAAAAAGTATTTTTCTTTTTTTCTTACTAAAATTCAATGTTTTTTATACGTTTATTGTGCCTCTTGTAAACAACTTTTGATATATATAAATTGATATACATACAAAAGGTATTCAAATAATAAATATTTTGAATTATAAATTTTTGGGAAAAGTATATATGTTACAGTTAAAGTACACACTCATTCAATATTAACAATGTCTATTTTATTAATTTACAATATACATTCCAACCAGTCAATGTGTTACTAACTACTCGCCACTACTGTGCGTGCGTTATCATGCAGTTGTTGTGTTTTATTGTCATCAGAAATTAATATAAACATCCCAACCAGTTAATGTGTTACTAACTACTTTCCACAACTGTGCGTGTGCTATAATGCAGTTGTTAGGTTTTATTTTCATCAAAAATTAAAAATAACCTTAAAAATTTCAACGTCTTGTTGTCAATCTCGTCATTATAATATTCAACGTATACCTAACCTAACCACCAAAACCGTAATGTTATTTTAACTCTGTTGAATTCTCGTCAATGCGTTTATACATACTAATAGTTAGTTCATACGTTTAATCTTTAAATTAAATGTACATTTTAATGATGTATGTGTCAACTTAAACTGTCAACTGATGTATATATTGACGAGATTTCACACTTAACATGTGGCAGTATGCAAAATACTAGCGCAAAAAAGGTACTTCTTATTATTATTAATTGCATACAAAATCACGTGTTTGCTTATTACGTTATAATTTTTTGAGCTGACATTTTACAAGTTTTCAATTATAAATTTATCACAATTTTATAAAATATCTATTTAAAACTTCTCTTAAGGTGCTAAGGATACTTTCGATATGTTGCTGAGCCTTAAAGAACCAAGTGAAAACATATGTTTTAATGGACTTAGATGGATAGTAAAAACCCAGGACGTATATTTAAAAACATGTTTTTCACTTATCGGAAGTATTTTTCATTACCTCAAGGGAAGTGTTATAACAGTTTTTTTTACTGGGAGTTCAAAATTATATATGTAAAATATTTTTACAAAGCAAACATACGCACGTCTGTGTTTCAACAATTCAGTTCCAGGAAATATTTTAATATTTATGGGCAGGGTTCATTTGCAAAATAAGTTTTTGCGAAGTATAAAAAAAAATATTTATATGTAAAAGAGGGGCGATGCCGCTGCCTAGCAAATATTACGTGTGAATTATTTCGAAGGTACTCATGCATTGAATCGCTGGTTTATTTCACTTTTTTGAGCGGGAGTTTGTTCTACTTTTTGATACCCTCAAAGGCGGGGAGCCGTGTGGACCTGAATACAAAACGTATTGCCACCGTGTCTTGTGCCTACTTCTCTTAGTAAAACTTCAGCTTCAATTTATACAGCTCATATATTTACTCATAACGTATTATATCCGTGTAGCCAACGAAACAAATCATTAGCAAATATTTCCCTTAAGCTTTTTAGAGTTTACGTTGTTAATACAAGATGCTATTTACCGCACGGTTTCTAAATAAGATCAAATCCATGTAACTATTATATCGTACAACTCTAAATAAAGGATATTATGTTTTATTTATTTATATCCTTGGAAATGTTAAATATGATAGTTTAAGGGTAGAAAAATGGCGAATAGTTTTCCTTTGCACAGAATTTTCTCGACGGCTTTCATTTTAAATTATTGTAGTTTTAAAAGTGTAATAGGGTAATAATGACACGTGCTATTTATTATTTACTTTTTTATGATTCACGTGTAAAGAATGTCATATTGACGGTAATTTTCTAACACCTCGGTTCTCAAAAAATAAAAAAATTTAAGAGACACATAAATGTACATAAAAGTAAAAGTTATTGAAACATAATTCAAAATAAAATAACAACTTTTTTTATATTATATTGATTAAAAGTTACATTTATAGTTGTTGTGTTTGAATAACAATACTGTTTTTGTCAAATCTACTGTTAATATTTACCTTTTAATTAATATTAATGATCAGTGTTGTTAAAAATCAGTGCGTTGTTTTAAATGCTCTGTTTAATTCAATTTACTGTGCAAAAAGACAATCAAATATGATACATGGATGCGAAATGAATACAAATATTGTTCAATGTGAAAATTTTTATACAAAAGCACCAATAATGTGAAAAAGTCATACGTCTATGTCATAAATTGCGAAAGTTTTATCGTTTTTAAATGTGCACCATCATAACATCGGTGGCGACGGAAAGTTGACAATATATAAAACGATAAAGTTGGACGTCCTCGCTAAAATTTTCATTCCTATGCTTAAAAATAATAACAAACCAGAAGTTCTTAGTTGAGTTTTATTGTTTTGAAAGTAATGATTATAAAACAACACTCAGATTTGTCAAATGAATTTATTAGACAGCACATTAATTGGCAATCAAAATGCAAACTCAGCTTAAAAAGATTAATGCACAGTTTAATGCTGCACTAATAATTATAAATGATTTTAGAACTTACGTTTATTACTATTTCAGTCGTAATTGTTTAAAAAAGCTATGAGAAATTTACCAACCATCAGCATACAAAATCAGCATAGTATTTCGCTTAAATTAAGCACAAAAAAAACAAATTCTTTCAAATTCGTCATCTTTTTACTGGTGTAGACTATCGATTTATTGTAAAAAGATAATGTTATCTGACGCGTCAAAAATCAGTAAAGATTACGCTGTAAATCAAAAAAATGTTCTTAATATATTAATTAAAACACGATACGATATAAAAAATAAACTGTCGTTAAATATCGGTAAATAATAACCGTAAAAACTACTAAAATGCAAGTTGGACAAATCAAGTATTGTTTTAAATATTATTACAATGTATGAAAGATTTTTTAACCTGTTATTTTATAAAAATAACATGTAATGACTAATGACTATGTTTACTCAAATTATGAAATCTTGAAGTTTTTATTTAGTAATGCTTGATTATTTATATTTGAGTCATTATGCTACTAAAATTATTAAAAGCACTTTACTAAGCATACATATTTCAAATTAATTTGTTTTAAAATTTTTCATAAAATATGTAGAATAAAACTATAAACACATGAATATCGCCAAATCTTGACAGCTAATTAAATTTACATGACATATCTGCGCTGCGTCTTATTATTTGTGATTTAAAATGTTTATACAACATATTTCTAGTTTTAATAATTTGGATAGAATATAACTTTAATATATAATACTTTTTACTATCGCAAGATACGTCTGTAAAAGAATCTTCCCGTAAACCTATAAAAGTCAGTTTATCATATAATGTGTGAGGGAAAATAGAGTGATTCTGATTCGTTGTTTGGACAAAGCTCTTTTAAAAGTATTACGATGGGAGACGTTCTGAAATTTTATTATGTTCAATGTACAATATTATAGTCTCGCCATCATTCTGTATGCGGTCCGGTGCGCCTTCGCTGAAGGATTACTGTTTACCGAATACACAATAACTCAGGACAGTGCTGACATACTTATGGCAGTTTTATTTTTTATTGTTTTTACCATTTTTTAAATTATTATTAATACTTTAAATATTTGTACATCTACGATGATTTGTAGCAAAAATTTTGTAAAATAAAGTTGTTTTTAATTGAATGGCAGTTTCTAAGATATACTAAATTATTTCGATTGCAGTATAAAAAATAATGTTAGTCGCGCAACAATAATAAATAATTAAAATATTTTTTCTAAGATGTGCTGTAGTATTAAAAAAAACAAATACATTTATTTTTCTGAGATCTCTTCACACCATCATAATTAAATTTAAATAATTAGTACATATATATTTGAATATAAATTCATAGCTAGTATGACGTTATTTTAAAAATCGCATTTAGACCAAACAAAACATGGACATTTTTATTATTTATTGATTTACACGACTTCGTGAGCAATTGCGGTGGACTTTATTTTACGAAAAAGCTTATATAGACTTGTCACTGAAAATTAAACAATTATTATAAGATAATTATATATTTATTCACATACTTGGCAGAATTTATTTTAGGTTAACTTTTTTTTACTACACCAAGTCTGTCCCTAATTGCTAGTTGGTATTTCTATATTCCGAATTAAGGATATGATAGGTGGTGAGTAAAAATTAATTGAAACATCGTTGACATACATTGAATTATTTGGAAACAAGCCCAGTAATCGATTGAAAAATTAATATTACGACTGTATATTTGGAGATACAGCTCGGTGTTTCTGAAACCGATTGCAAACAGCGACTATTGACTGAAACAATCTACAATGTTTTCATAATTTATATGCTTAAAATAATAGAAAAAAAGTTGAAGACCTCTGTCAAGTAGTTTGAGAATGCAGTGAATTTGCTAATCAGCGGGCGTCGATGAGCGTCGCGGCGTTGATACTCTCGCTTGAAAGACGCCGTAACGCTGCAGTCCCCAGCCTATTTTAAGTCTTCTATTCTCTTCTTTTCACTGTTGTCAAAGAAAGTAACCTTTTGTGCAGCTTTTTCGAGCCTCCTTTGAAGGCCGCTTCTGCATTTTCATGTTGAAATCGTATGCATCGTAAGTTATATATCTTTCACGGATAATAAAGTTTGATCAGCTTATTCCAATAAAATATTATACATATGTACTTATTTAAATTATTTAGCTTTCATTGAGATATGTTTTCCTATAATTAGGAGTCTCGTGGTTATTAAAATGAATCTTAAAGTAACATCTAAATAATAGTAAGTTTACACTTTTTCAGGTATTCCTATGAAAAATCATTATATAATTATATTTTAGTTTACGTAAATATGCATTTAGTAATAAAATAAAAAAACGTATGAATAAATGCAAGATTTAGTAGTAAAATAAAATAACTTTTGAATCAAAAACTGTCAAAGTCGTCATGTATGGAGTAAGTTATTATAATACATAGAAAAGTTTATCAGTACAATTAATCTTTAATTTAAAGTAAAGCATGCTTTGTTGATTATAGAAAAAAAACAGTTATTGTTATTTTGATCTAATTTGCGTGTAAGACATGTGTTATATAGGTATAAAAGATGATTTACACACACGTGATAGATCAATTTCATATTTTATTTGGTAGTCGTTTAAGTTTGTTAATATGTTTATATAATATTTTTTCCACGTTTATTGAACAACCAAAATTGTATGCATCTTTGAAGAAAGCTCTCAGTTTTATGGCCGTTCCTTTAAAGTGTTAAAATAAACCTTAGACTTACTAAAAACTCTATAAGCGAAAGACTTCTAATACTGATTCAAGATGTTAAATGAACGTGTTATCAGGGATCAAAAGATTTAGATTGTTTATGCTTTTTAAACTCTCTTATTGCATACTACTTAAAATACTAGTGAAGATTGTGTATAATAATTCAATATTTCTTAATCATATCGTGTCTTAAATAAACTCATTTTTTCCAATTTTTGAATACTAAATTTAATTGTCAATGCGTTGAAAATATAAAAGTTTAAAAAGTAGAAATACTCAATGAGAATCTTAATCAAAGAAAAATGATATCACATTCACCCATAATCTCAAATTAAAACAATATTAAAATATGTTCGAGATTTGATATTGTTTTAACCCGGAGATAAACCATAAACAGCCCGGTCGCTAGGGTAAATTTCTAACCAAAAGATCGCAGAAGCTGACGACGATTTACGCCTGGTTCTATTGACATATGTACTTTTCGAAATGGTTGCACTGTCATTGTCATCAGCGTTAGAGTCTTGTGCTAATGATTTTTTGTGAATCTTTTCTACACGCTTCTCAATCATCAATCGCAGAGCTTCAATAAATTTAACTCAGAAATCGTTGATTTTTCTCAACATCATTCAACCACCAGAGAATTGGTCAACCGTCACTATATTTTCCCTCATTATTGTCACACGTTTTCCTTGTAGAAAGTCTTACATAAAGGTTTTAGACATATGCGAATTTCAGAAAAATTGAGTTGTTATCATGAAAAACTCTGTGGAGTTAGAGTTTTAATTTACAGTCGGAAAAGTTTATGAAGAAGTGAAAAAGATACATATATCGGAATTTATTCATTTTTTCAAATGAATTATTTAGTTGTTTTCCAGAATCATAATTAAACATTCTACCGATGGTCTTAGACTAATTTCACTTGGTCGTTGAATATTTCATAACTGGAGTTTTTGAGAATATTCATTTAAGAAGAGATATATTAGTTGATATACTTTATTACACAAATGCGCTGCAGTTTGATACGACTCGATAATCCATATTGGCACAACTAAACCCTTCGACTATGATATTCGATATGCGGCCATCCGAAAACTCTTCAACTGAGCACATTTCCACTTTCTTGGAGGCAAGGATATTGCGCCGGCGATGTTACGTGATAGAGTTTTTATTGTTTTTCCGTGTGACTTATTATTTCGCAATATTCCTTTGTTCCCGCGAGACAAAAAGAAATACTCTTTGCATAATTATGAGCGAGCGGTAAAAATGTGTATTCCAATATGCTTTTGAAAATATTCACTTTGAAAATGAACTGACAAACATTACAAAAAATGTAAAAATGTATTTTTCATTATATCCACGTAAGAGTTTTTTTTCAAGCTTGTCGTGATGTAAATAATTAAAATAACTCAAAACATATCTTTTTTTTAAAGTTTTTACATACGATAACATAAAAACACATTTCTTGAAAAGTTTTTATCTGTTTTTTTTTTTTTTTTAAATATAATTTAGTGTTCAGTAAATAAGATTAAGACTGATTACGTGATTTCAGCCGAACTCTGGGTATCTTCTATCAGAAATAACATTAAAGATACAAAACCAATAAAATGTTCCATAAATATTGTTTTAAACTTTATGACATTGTTAAAAATCGCAAACAATACGATCTACTCTTTTAAAAATAAGTGCTACTCGACTTGGTGGTCAAACTAATGATGTGCTCAACCAAAGTATGAATTTTTAATCTTAATTTTTGAGTGTTTTTATTTCTTTCAAGCCATGTAGTCTCTTGTTATTTTATTATCCTATCAAAGAAGTGAAATTATCTCTTAAGTCATTGTAAAATATCAGAGCAGTGAAGTCGAAGTGATAGAGACGGACTGTTTTAGCCAGAGACAGAATCGCAAAATAATATCGACTCCTTTTTTGTAAGTACGAATCAAACACAAGCAAACAATTAAAAAAAGGCAAGAATTTTTCAATTATTTATCAAAATAATACTGATATGCGGAATTCGCTCCCCCGTTAACTTAGGAAATTGTAATCCTTAATAAGTATATATAATATGAGTATGTAAGCCAAATATAATTATTAAATTAGCTCATCTATCGATTTCTTGATAAAACAATGACTGTATGTATTAGAAGAGAAAATAAAGGTTGTTTGAAGGAAGGAAAATATAATTTTCGCTATATTTTTGAAGCGTATTCAGAGTTAGAATCATTTTTTAACGTCTCCACGGCTCTGGAACATAGTAATATAATTTGTTTTAGTATAAATCCGTATAGTAAAAATAAGAAAGGGACTTTGTAAAAAGAATAATTTGAAGTTTGACTTCTAATGGGAAATCTTTAAATTAAAATTATATGATGTTATCGGCGCATAAAATCGCAACCAAAATAAGCCCAAAGCTCATCCGAGAAATACTCAAATGAATGCACGCCAATAAACTTGACAGAGTTTTACTCGACTCTAGTTAGCATCTAACGGCGGATGCTTACCAGCTGTATCAAGTCAAGCATTTGGAGTCTTTAGAAGTAAACGATACAATTTAAAGTTCAATTAGTAGTGTAACCTAGTTAAAATTATTAATGTGTTGATGATGTAAAAATGATAACTCTTTGCTTTAGACGTCAAGCCACCACGTTGAAAAGTTTATTGTATATTGTAAACATCTTTTATCGGTTAGCTAGAATAAAAAAATCAAACAACGATGCATTATTTTTATTATTCAACAAAACTTCTAAACCATTTTCAATTAAATATTCAAAAGAATCATAGCTAACATTTGAGCACCTGAAAAGTAAAGTGAACCAAGTCGTAACATGATTAATCATTTCTATTCTAATTTTAAGTACAATCATGTGTTGACTTGGTGTTTGCGTGGATAGCATATTTTTTTTTATTTTATGGAGAAACACTATTGCAATGTTGTACTATTGTTTAATTTAATTTTACGATACTTTAAGATGTGAACATTAATATAAACATCTACCTCATTTATTTATAAAATAAAATTTTATTCAATTCATTTCTTCTGTGCTTATTTATCTTTGAAAACCAAATAAACTTCAATTTCATGATAAATTTAATATGTGACAACTCATTACCCGATTACTACAAGGTTCAATGTGAAAATTTTTGACGAAACAAAAATAACAATATATACCAATAATGAATGATACTTGGAAGACTGCCGCATTGTTACTTATGTTTTGTCAAATTTTTTGTCATAGTACCTTGTGGTACTCGGGTCGCAAACTGTATTAAAATACATGTATACAATGCATTAGTTATCAATTAAGTAATCTAACTGCACATTCCCATTATGAATTAATGCTCCTTCAACAATTAGCAGGGATTTTTTTTGAGGCCTATTGCCCACTTGTAAATGGTACCTCATAATCAAAACATGACAGTTAGTTACTTAAATACACTGTCTTTATTGAATACTGTAATAAACGAGCATATATGGAGAACGTAGTAGTATGTGGTATTGAACTAGTATAGATGCATATTCAACGATGCTTCAAATATTTTCACTCTATCAACAACAGTCTTTACTTTCTTGGTATGAAACATTACTGGAAAAACAACAATTTAAAATAATACACTATCATCCTGCTTGCTAAGAAACACAATATCACAGAAGGTAAATTATTAATCGTTCAAATGTATAAACATCAAACATTATTTATTTCTATAAAGTAAAGTAACAGTTTAGTGCTGTCACTGATATATACGACCATAAATATTTGCCGTACTTAACTGTTATAGAATCGATTAGATAATTGTAATGAAAAATCACATGGATTGTAATATATCGGCACTTTTCTAATGAAAGATGGTTGTGGTAATATATAGGTATGATAATTCAATACGAACGTACGTATGTGTCTTTTATAATGGTGTGGCTTTTGCGACCATTCTCTAATGGAAAACGTCAGATGTAAAAAGATAGATAGGCTTATTTTTCAGATAGTGATTTAAAACGTAGTCGGAAAGCTCTTTGCGAAGTGTATTATCAGTAATTTGTCGGTTACTATCGCTGAGCTTTTGCTCACAAACGCACGCCGCGTCGTGTGAGTGTTTTTACGCTTCGGGAGCTTTTACGTTATTATCTAAGAAACTCTTTGAATACTAAGAAAATCGTATATTAGTTCGCATTCCGAGCTTACAACGATATGACAATTCTTTGAATCATCATATCATTGTTAATCAGGTTATTTTTTTTTGTTTAACATCATTTTATGACATCATATTAAGCAATGTCTATTTAAAAATATATATAATGAACGACAATATTGATCACTGTATCTAAATAAATAGTTACACCTAAGAGACTTTTTCCCTTCCCTGATGAGGATTCCGGTATTACCCATTTGAACACTTTTTTTTTTATTAATTTGTGATAATAAATGCCCACTCAAACACTGTATTGCAGTAATTTGCAGTAGCAATTTTCATTCTAATAACGTACAGGCTGACTAGATTTTTGCAGTTATTTAATATCGCATTTTTTTCTGAAATTTACTTCTTTGGAGAGAAGTATTGTTAAAAATAAAGTAAAAATGTTCAAAGAATGAAGTTTATATACAATTGAATATGTTACCAATAACTTATTTTAGTTCTAAAACAAATTATTCTTTATAAATAGCGATATACTACATTGAAACTCGTATTCTGTACACATCAATATGAGAACAATGTAATGTACTATTCAAATTTAACAGTTAAACAACATTTTTTTATAAACGAGTTTTAGTTTCTGATATTTTCTTTTGCAAATATCATTTGACGTAGAGAATAAACACAAGAAAAAGAAAACTAATCCAATGTCCTCAAGATTTAAACAAGGGTTTTTGGGATTTCTCTCAAAGATCTTATAACCTTGTGACCCAAATGAATTAGGCTTGGGAGAATTACGTCACGGCTTGGAGTAATAATACGGGACCATTTGCTGCATATTAAAACATCCATCCCATAATATCTTCACGAATTTTTGTTTCGTCACGTATTTCTCCAGGCGAAAGAAATGGGCTGGCAAATATATTATTATTACAATGTCAGCAAGTGTTAAGTGCTTTGATAATTTACATTACGGGAATATCGCAAAAAGTTTTGGTTAGGTGACGTGTTTTTTTATATCGCTTTCAATAGTAAACAATTATTGTATTTTTTATACTAAATAAATTTAATTACCTTCGTCAGCAGTAATTCATAAATCTTTATTGACTTTTGTATAAAAGAAATTATCATATTTTAAAGAAAGTCACAGTTTTCCAAAGGGTATGGTTGAATTGACGTTAATTTCTACAAAATTCTACACAAGTTTGTAATTAAATGTTTTATAAAACATTGAAAAAGTTATAAATATTGATGAATTCAGTTTATATAGCATTCATGAATTCCTGAAATATTTCGATTGCTTATATATAATCAACTTTTTTTGAAAAAAAAAACCAAAGTTTTCGAAAAAAAAATATTAAAAAGAGAGTTTGATATGGTTAAAAAATTATTATATGTATCAAAGTAGTCCTTTTATAAAAAAACGTGACATATATTATAATGCTAAAGATTAATTTGATTTTTATTGAAACAATCAATATTAATGTTCGACGGAACAGATTGAAAATAATCTACATCTTATATTTATTAATCACGTAAAACTCCCACTCTAGTACTAAGCCCATTATTGTATCTCATCCTGATCCTTCACTATTATGGGCGTCACGATTTGCTCACAATTAATAGCCGACATTTTTGTAGTAATTTGTTCGTATCAACCACTTGAGAGGCATAACCAATTAAAGTAATTGATTCATCTTTGGTAAAAGACGGTATTACAACTTTCAGATAACGGCTTAATGACTTTTCTAAGAAACTTTTCAGCTTAAACGAGCTTATAGATAAAGTAATTTAAAACTTTTTAATTTATGATAACATCGTTATTTGATCAAATTCCGTAAAGTTTATTTTTTGTTTTCGTTCACATAAAAATTGACATGGCGTAGTATTAAAGGGGTCATCCTTCATTGGTAATCTTATTAATTAGATTACCTTCTAAAAAAGGGTTGATACTTTATAACTTTTTAAGGATTGTAATCACTAGTTTCCTGTTAGCTATTTTAAGTTTCCTTTTGTCACATTTGTTTGTTTATCAGTTTGTATTTATTAAAAAAAATTGCTTTAAACTAAAAGATCTTAGACTTTACTCTTTAAATATCATTTTTTTTATTTATATAAATCCCTTCCTTCTTTCTATATATTCATTTTTGAAAAAAAACTTGATCATGGACCCTGAAGTGAAATAAGTCTACATAATAGTGACAAATGGTGCTATAGAAATAAAACATTTTGATATTTAAAGAGTAAAGTCTAAGATCTTTTAGTTTAAAGCAATTTTTTTCCCAGACTTTTATAAAACAAGTCTGTGAATTACTGTCTTAGAGAGACAGAGTGTTAAATTCAAGCATAAATATATTATACAATATTACATAACGGAGTTTCATATTATTGAATCTACAATGCGTGTCGATTCAGTGTTGCCCTCGATCTTATCTGTAACGTTTTTTATTGACTTAATTGGTATTTAATCCATTGTAATAAAGTGAAAAATAACAACAACTCATTTTAGTTCTACAAATATATATATTTTTTATATAGTTGACACTTTTTTGGTGTATATCTTCGAAGGAACTTGATCTGATGAAGGCAGTCGCCAAAATAGTTAATATTTGTAGAGCTAAAATACTTTGTTATTTTTTTCACCTTATCCTTATATAACATTTACCCTTTAAGTGGTCGAAAATGTTTTTTATGTATAAAACAAATTCAGTCTTTGCAAATAAAAATATATTTTTTTTTAATTTGAAGCGATCCTACGAAATTAAATTATATATAAAATAGCAGCGTAGACTTTTGATTAAAAAAGTGAACTTTAGATTTTTTAACAACCTGTATTATCGACAAGCAAAGTTTTTCGTTCGTAAAAGATGCAATTTATAATTATTATAATAACTATTAATCAATAAGTCTCTGTAATTAAGTCAAATATTCAAATTAATAGAAGTGTTATTTGTTCTCAATCACAATTATGATGAGAATACCAAATAGGTTATTCTGGTATCTTTGGCATATAATCACGCGTTGCAGCTAAAAATCAACATTTTGTTCAGTATCATTCCTGAATCTTAGTTTCTAAGGTTGTCTTCTAAGAACTTCGCGAACTCTATTTTACTTTAAACATTATTGAAATCGAAATGAAAATAAATATTACAAGTCGTTTTAATTAAGAATATACTTTCAACCATACGAACACGGTTAAAAACGAATAAACATTGATTCCGACATTAATAATGTCATCTAAAATATATTTAAATGCATTTTTATTGTAAAACTAGAGTCGACAAAAAACTTTTCGTAATAAGCTCATTAAATGTGTTTAATAGAGATGTAAACAATAGTAACGGTGTCTCTTTGACATCTCATTCTTCTAATCGACGACATTGAAACAAAGAAGAAGGAAAATTTAATTCAGATTAACGTCTCCGATTAAACATTTATTAAAACGTTATTTTTAATGTTCTTCGCCAAATGATGTACTTTGAAGCTTATGAAGAGTTATAAGTAAGAACTTTTGAGAAGATTTAACCGTTTGAAAGTTTTTTTATTATCCAGTTGTTTCTTTGAAAGATATTTGGCGATAATATTTGAGATGTTAAGACTTTATGAATGCGCTGATTTTATGTACCTTAATAAAGCTAGCAAAGGCGATATGTTTCGTTAGAATAGGATAATTTTAATTGGATCAAAGATGAGTAATTTGATCCGGCTGTATACCGAATCTTTATACGTGAACTTATCTGTCTGATATAGTCTATTAATCATTGGTAATTCCAAGTAACATATCGAAAGCTACAGGGGGAATTTAAATGCTATGAAATGTGATAATATTCTAAATCTTACCATGTTTCCATAACCCATCAAATGTTGTTTTTTTTTATTGAAAATACTGTACCCTAATGGGTACAATACACACGACTGAAACTTACTTTACTTAATAAGAATTCTTGGATGGAAGAAGCCTAGGAGCTTAAAAAGGAAGACTTGTGTTTGGAAAAACATCGAGCCTTTTTCTGATCTCAGTCTTCTTTCAATATTCTCTCCAAAATAAAGTTTGAATTAAGCCAAATTGTCGTAACAAAACTTAACTGATATTAAAATTTAAGTACAGTCTAAAATCATTAAAATACACATATCACAATTTCGTCATTTTTGCGCAATGATCTTTCGTTACTATATTATTTTTAGAATTTCTATTACTACTCCTAAAATAGTTTATTTTTTCTATTGTCTATAAAAAAATTACACCATTATCGATTCTTTTTGTTACTTGTAAATAGATAGATTCTAAAGTAGTATATCGTCACCTCAAAACTAAAACAAAGTAACCCTTGTCTGATCATTGTTAGAAATAAAATTCAAAATTTATTTGAAAAAAATACATTTAATCTATAATCATCGTGTAAAATATATATGAAAAACGGCAGATTTAATTATCAGGAACAATTAAATAATTGAATTAATAGCCTTCTCAAAAACATCGAAAATCAAGTATCTATCACGTTTAAAGTGTTCACTGTGAATTTCTGGTGCAAAAGCATTAGATTGAAAAAGTAAAACACTTTTGATATCCTGTTCACATTATTTATTTCACGATCAGGACCGGTTTTAATAATCACGATCATTATCAACTGGTGAACTTATACTTTTTTTAATCAATGTCCGCTCCTAATGTGAAGTATATGACCTCCTAATGGAGGCATCTCAACAGATTTTTTCTACGAGAACTGTATGTTACTCAGCCGCTTAAACTCTCTTATTCTAAGAGAGTAGTAGGGATAAAAGGATAAGGCTAAGATAGTACTAGTGGTTAGCTAATCGCTCTCGCTACACCCAATTATTAAAGCATCGGAAAGGGTGGTAGGGAACTTATACTTATAAAACAATATCTCTTATTTTTATCATATTTGTTTCATAAATTGTTTGTTACGCCTTGTCTTACTAAATTTTGTACAAGTAAATCTGTATCAATTTACATTTTCATAATTTATAAATGCTTGCGATGAGCGAAATAGTTTCTGAGCATATTATAATAAATGACAAATTAGTACAAAAAAAAACTTGATATTTTTGTTTTTAATTATTTAAATTGGAGTATTGAGATGGCGGTATAATAAATTGAGGTTTGTCAATGCATGGTGTACTAGCATCAGCTGGTGGCTTTTTCTCAAATTTTATTTTTCTCTTATAATAATACTAAAATGGTTATATTTCATTAATTTTAATGATTCAGTCGTCAATGTGATTAATAACACTTTTTAAATTCTCGATTGAAATATGAAACAATTTATAACTTTGCATTTGACTTAAAAATTCTGATTTAATACATTGGCCATTATTTTGTTGGTTGAAAAGATACGCTGTTGGTCCCTTGGCAACGGTTTAACAGCTGGCGTTTCATATTCCCTTTATTGTTGCAGTGAGGAAATAAACAAAGCATTCTTGTCATAAACATTTTATGCTGATCTCCTTGATAAAAACAAAGTTTATTTGTTTCTTTAAGCGGATGAATTTTAATCGAAAAACGCCGTTTGACTCAATAATTTGTGTCAATCTGCAAAATGAAACCACACAGAATAATAATAAAGTTTAAAACCGAAAAAAGTTCGAGTCGGTCTTGGTGATTTATTATTTATTTTTGAAAATACTTTTGTCAGTAATTACAATTGTGTTTTACTGATAAATAAAAAAAAAACACTGCTTAGTAAAGAGAAAACATTTTGTTTTAATAGTCTTTATTCAATACTTGTATAAAGTTCATTTTCAGTTTTTGAAAGAAGCATATTCGAAGACAAGTGATTGACTAATCACTCTCGTTTCACCCCGTTATTTTATGATTGGAATGGTGTTGGGGAATTCTTAGACATTCATGCCTTCGAACATTAATCAATACATCGATTGAGAAATGATGTTTATACTGAGATTCTATTCCTTGAGGTCCGATATGGCAGTAAACGACTTTAACCACTGTGCCATGGACCCGAAGGTACAATAGATATTGTTGTATATTTCGACAATTTTAAACATATATCGTTAATTTTCTCGTTGCAAGTTATATGGAAATAATACAATCGGTGAATCTGTTTAACAAACGTTTGTAGGATCCACATTATTTCCCGTCGATATAACCCGCTATAATATGAGTCTTTTTTTTTTGTTTCAGGCTATGGTCAGCGGCTTCATGGGATTTAAAGACATTCGATGAACGCTTCAAGAAGAAATAAGCTTCTGCCGAAAAAGAAGAAGAAAAGAAACCGGCACGGAAACGCTCGTAGAATAAGTAAAACAAAAAAATAAGATTGATAAAGTTCATCTTTGTTTCTGTCTCGTTGGAAGTTTTCTGCGTTACGTGACGTCGCTTTGTATAAAAGTCGTTTTGGTAGATTGCCAAATATAACTTAAACAAAAGATTAACTGTCAAAATAACGACCGCCATTCTTTCACGGCTCCCGTTTTCTGCACGGATCATTATTTTATTTATATATAAAACAGACAATAAAAGCAGCTGTGAAACGGATAGAAAGCGACCGTTTCGCTCCCCTGGCGGCGCAGAGAAATGGACCCCGAAATGCTTGGACTGATTCGTTAGGCTCACTCTGTAGCCACTTTGCCTGGTAGTCCTTATGAACCTAGCAACCGAGTTGTAGTACTTTACCATTCTAGCGCTAAGACTCTCTCTCATGCGAGAGTGTTTTAAATAAAATAAATTAATTCAATTTTAAACTAATCCAAGACTCATTCGTTTTCAAAATTAATTACAACACTGATAGTTCACTTCACTTTTGATAATTCACTTCACTTTTACCTTTAACGATAATATACTAAATTTTGTTTTGTTTTACATAAGTCTTGTATCGTTTTTGATTTATTGTAACAACATATGTATGTATAATAACAGTTTGATTTATTTTCCTTTTTTAAAGATAGTTTTACTTCATACACCAATATGTATAAATTTATAATATTGAGAATACGTTAAAAAATATACTAAGCTTTCAAGTGATAAAATAAACTTTTCTGGTTATTTTAGTGTACGTTTATGGCTTTTCCAAATATGTAAAACCGGCGCCTTATTTAAAATCACAATGTATTTTTTCTGAGCGTGTCAACCGCAGAAAGGCTTCAAGAGAAATACTTTTCATCTCAAATTGAAACACCCTCGTACATATTTATAGCGCGGTGTGTATACACTTAGGGTTTCTGTGAGTTGGGGTCGGCAGGTTACTTTCGGGGTCCCACTCCCAACGCCCTGGCCACGGTCCATTATTTTCTGTTTCAATCTCACGGGACGCCGTTTCACATACGTGATGCGTAGAATGATCCGCCGCGGTGCCTCTTTTGCCGTATCCACTGCCAAGAAGGTTCTTAACCAATATGTCAGCCCATATTAATATCCCTGTCGTAAATATAAGGGTTGAGTAGAGTACGTGGAGACGTCACGAAATTTATTCATAGAATATAAATGATAATCAGTATCTTATATTTAAATGGCGTTAACACAAGGTAATTATCATTGAAATCAGTTTTAACTATTGAAAAAAATTTAATTTCTCAAACACAGAATATTTTTTTCACATTAAATGTATTAATTTAAGTGAAAATCATCATCCAAATCAATATATTTTAAAAGTTTTTATGAACTCCATGTTGCCCATATGAAATCCAGATGTAAAAGATGTTTATTTTTAACGTCTTTGTTTTATTTTGTACAATAAAAACATGTATTTTGATTTATCATAATGCTCGATAAACTTTTGAATAACGCATGGAAATTTTTATCCGCCATTGATTGTAAACCTTTGAAATGATATTAAGGTATTAAGAGTACAGTTTACAATTATTATTCAATAGCAGCGAATATTTATTGTGAATTTTGAAAATTAAAAATATCCTACCATGGTAGTGTAGCGGGTTGAGTAAATTAACTCGAATTTACTTCTGTAGTAAAGAGGGATCGTAAGCCGTGAGATAAAGAACGTTTTTCTAGCAAAGTGGATAATAATTGCAAAAAAAAGACATTTGGAATGGAAGAATCTGACGAAGGAATCGTTCGAGGTGCGTCTACGTGAAATAGATGACGCTTCGTTGCATACATATATAACGGTCGTTATTTCAGCTTATTCCATCGACAGGAAAAGCTTTCAGATGGCGATTACTTGGAGATTAACGATTTAAATAGATAGAATAGAATCCAAAAAATACATTACTATGATAACGGCTGACGTTGCTCTAAAGAATGGCTTAAATTTAAATTCTCTAGCTGTGTAATTATGTAAATTAAAAGCGGGTTTGTAGATAATACTTATCGAACGCTGAATGGTAAGATGAAAGACAACAGTGTCAATGATCATATTTCGTGATTTTATGATAATATTATTTATTTTGTAAATAGTTAATATGTTAAATTATTCAGGCGGCATAATATCTTGTTATTTTTATTATACTAAACGGGTCGATATAAAAGCATTTAACATGTTTTTTTTTTACCTTGTTTTGATTAACAAGGCTTGGAGTGAATTATATTCGTTATTTCATCCATTAGATAGAATATTTAGATAGGAATGGAGGAGATTGTCTTTGAAGTACCACTGAGGTACTACATATTCGATACTTTATGTGCTGGACTCTGCTAAAATGTCGGATGGTCTCCAATTAGAGCCGTGTTCGGAATCAGTGAGATTTAAACATAGTAATATTAATTTTAAGTCTTTCAAAAAATATATAAAAAAAAATACAAACATAAATAAGTTACTCGGTACTTATGTAGTTAGCTAGTTGATTTTTCTTCTTACATTCGTAAAAATAAGGATGCTATCTAAAAAGTAAATTAAAATAATAATTATCATATACTGTCATTGAAAATGCCTCAACTTTTTTCAAATTATTTATTCCTTAAATATAATAATTAGTAATAATAAATACGATAATGACGATAGTATTTTTGCATATTTAAAGTCTTTTTCTCTTCTGCGCACGCTCCAGTGCGCACGCGATATTTTCAAAACAAAACACTCATCTTTCGAAAAGTCCTTTTTAATATGAAATGTAGGAATAGAAAACAAATATAAACAATTAATTAGCTTCGAATTTCTCTTAAGGTATAAGAACTGTTTATCTTATATAATATATATATTATACACAAATTTATTCTTATCAAATAATGATCGCTAGTAAACGCAACACCAAGATTTATAAACGAAACTATAATTCGCATATTTGTAGGAGTAAATTAATTATAATAATATTATAAAAAATATTTTTAGATTAAGAAAAGTACCTTGATTATTATATATTACATATACAGTTAATAGCTTTAACATAAAAATAGTGAAACTATTTTCTATCACATATATTTTGAATTAAAAGAAAATAAATTGACTATATATGTATATCATGGCTCCGTTACACGGACACTTATTGCCTAGCATGGCTATTGTACATATGTGAAACCTTTAAAATAATTATATTATTTTAATCTATTTATTTGTAATATGAAGGTTATTTCTTATTTCAATCAATTAATCAAAGAGTGAATAATTCTCGCAGATCCACGTTCACACAAATTGCTCTTGCAATGATTGTTGAATAATTAACTATACTTTTTTTATATTTCTGTTACGTTTTTATTAAGTATCAAAATAATATTTATTTTGACAGTGTAATTTGCAGCTAGCTATTTATGCAAATATATGCAATACAATTCCGATCCCATCACACAATTAAAAAACGAATAAAACCTTCTGTTGAAATGATATTTGCATTATAGATATAAGTGCACAATAAACTTTGGCGTAGATTGCATTTTTAATACCTGGTAAAATGCAATTACTCTGCGACTGTAGAATCTCTTCTACGCTTAACTTTCCGAACAGTTTATTCAAATACGAACTAAAGCCTTTCTGGTTATTTTACTTAACCGTTATTTGTTTTTTTTTCTTTTGCATCTTTAACGATAATGTTTATTCAGTATTTACTTTTAGTCATTTCAGTCACATGATAATTACGTTCATTACTAGTTCAGAAATTGAAATATTTAGCAATTTTATTATTCTGCCAAAAACAGATAAAAGATTGGATATCTTAAAATAATTATTTAATTTTATAAGTCTTATTTGAAACCCCATCAACATGGAAAACTTTTGTGTAAAACAACTTTGTAGATTGGAAGTAATTTAAACTATGTTAAAAATGGCAGTATTTTACAATGAATGTTTAAAGTTTCTGTAGGAAAATAATTGGTTTTCTTTTACTATTTGTTGTAATTATTGAATTGTTATTACTTGAAGTGTTTTCTATAATAACACTAAAGAATCGTTGCAAAATATACTACACAATGTCAATACATGAATTTGGCCAAGATTTAAATAATACAGTTTATCTCTCAGGTACAGAACTGATATTAAACATTTTTTTCTTGTGAAAAAAATATTAAAGACTTGCTTGATTTCAAGTGACGAAAAACAATGCACACGTTTAATGTGACGATTTAAAACTCTAGTGCCCTGTTAAATACAGAAAAGCTAATAAAACACTTTACCATTTTTCACCGTACCAAATGAGACGTTATTTTATCATTTTTATTCGGACTGAAGCCGAATTGAGTATTTTTGACATTTAAGAAAAGCATGATATCTATCTATCTGTGTTATAACTTCTTGCGTATGAATTCTCTTTAATATCGGTTTGATTATGATATATATTGTTTTTTTTTAAAACATTGTGTTGAACTTACTGGAAAGGCTATCCTAGTGAATCTGTTTTTACCAATTTGTCTGTATATACATATAAACGTTTTCGTTCCAATTTTTCACCAGTTTGATATATTGTACCTCTTCGCTTTGGCTTAAAAGTATTACGCTTTTCGGATTATCACCCCGCGAGCTGGACCGCGTGAAACGAGATTCTTTTTAAGTTGATTGAAAACGGAGATGAATAGATTTAAAATGTAATGTTTTGGTTCACTCGTTAAAAGTGTGCGAGTAAAAGAGTTTAAAGGAATTCAATTATTAATACAATATGATTTTTTAAAAGTATATTTTACTTTTAGACTTACATTGTTATACTGATAATTCAGCTAACAATATTGGTTATTTTATTCCAACATGAAAACATTTTACAAGTAACTAACTATCTTATTAAAAAATAAAAAATATATAATTTACATAAATTTGACTCTTAAGGATTAAAATATAGAAGGTTTTATTCATTTTAATAAAGTGTGATAATTCGAAGAGTTAAAATAGATAAAGTCCTATGCACCATATTTATTATCATCAGACAAACGTGTTTTATAAATACACACTTTCTTGTTGAATAAAATATGTTTTTAAATACTTTAAAAGGTAATAAAAAGCATGACAAACTAAATATAAATGTAAAACGGAATGTGAGAGCCTAGTCCAGTAATGGGTAACCTATGAAAAACGTGTAAAAGGTAACACTCTAAGACATTTTGAGTGACACGTATCATTAACTGACGATCTTCGCCCAAGAACAAAGAACGTTTACTAGGACTGTTTAAATTGTTAATATTCTCATACTATGGTCAAGTAAGGTTTTTTTTCAGAATTTTTGATACGCTGAAATAAAAAAGCTACTCATCACTGGCCTAGTATACTCCTAAAGTTACCCTTTTGAGAAATAATTCTTTATTTACAATATCGGCGTCAGCTTTTAGAAAAACATTACATACCGTACTCAGTTTTGATTTTGTGGAGTTTTGTGTCTTTATTTAATTCAGCACTTCATTTATGAAAATAAGTTTTCAAGTATGACTGTTTTTTTGAAAGTCATTTAAATTATTGATGTATATTTTTTTAATTTAACCGTTATGAGAAATTCAGCAGAAAATTAATAAACAAGAAGTAACAGAATATTTTAAATTTATTGTGAATTATTTATAGTTTTCGTAAAATAAATATTTTTATAATTCCAAATAAAAAGATACTTAGATAAACACGCTGCCCTTTTAACACGTAGTTGAATTTAGTCTCTATACTATAGTAATCTAATTGATTAAGGTAATCGAACGAAATGAATATATTATATATGAAAAAAATGATGAAGAGCAGTTGAAAATAATATTCGAAGCAAATTAGTTTGAAATGTTGCCAGTGGTGAATATTTCGAATGGTAAAATAAAATTGTGATACTGTAAAAATAATTAATACAATCAAAAACCCTACTTTCATAATAATATAATTACTCCCATTCACGCCAAATGGTTAAAAATCCCTAAAACGATATGCCGGCGAAAATTAATTTATATATATTATATAACCTTAATAATTTTAACTATAGTGTACACGAAATTTCGTATAACTTAAAAAGTCTTCATTAATAGGAAAACATGAATATATTGTATAATATATACCTCATTTTTAATAGAAACATTTTACGATGGTGTCGCAGTTTTCGTAGGCAAATGCAATCCTCATATATTATATTGGGATTAAAAATATAGGTGTTTTTGTGCAAGTTAAAGCATTTTATTTTATTGTACATAAATACAGCTTAAAAGCTGGTGAAGATTTATCTAAATACTTGAGCAAAAATACTTATATTTGTTTGTGGTGTACAAATGTACAAAATAATCCACCACGTTTTATTTATTAGAGAATTTCTCAATCATTCTATAGCTTTAAATATAATATGTCAACGTATTTGTTGAAAATTTCATTAATTAAAAAAATGACGCAATGTCATTATTTAAAGGATGTGAAAGTTGTCTTTATATCCTAATATGAAGGCTTTTTGGGTTGTTGGATGTTTCAATATGTATGATATTAACCTAATAAATACATTCTCTTTCAGTAATAAACCGCTAGTTTAGATTATCTTCTACATTCCACTTAATTATATGATGAACGCTTTTAAATTACTCATTCATATTTTATAATGTAGATATCTTGGAGAAAAGATTAGATTTTTATTCGATTAGTCTCGATTAATCGTGATTACTATATATTTAATAAATTATTAAGAATCGAACATTTGCTGTATGGATCGATAAAATACATTTTAATTTCCATTTTCTGATATATTTTAAACATAACGTATTTATTATTATATCAGCTGATTAAATTTAACTTGAGTTACGTTACCTATAAAGAGCAGAGCAAAAGAATGTTTAATTGTTGAGATAGATATACATATTTCTGCCACTATACATGCATGTAAACAATTATTGATTAAACGTTAATCTTCAAAAAGTTCATAAGTATTTAAACCTTTTAAAATTACTTGTTTAAAATTTTACAATGAGAGAAAATCTAGCTTTCTTTCATTTTTATTGATCAAGTATAATTTTTAACGTATTCAATTTTGTGTTGTCGTTTCCGTACTCAAATGTTTGATTTCTGCATCGAGCTAAGATTGATAAAGGAGTTCTATAAAGTAGTTAAATAATTTTTCAGACTTACGAAATACGTCCTTTAAAATAATCAGAGCATTCAAACAACTCCAGTGATGGAAGGCTGCGAATAGCTAAGTACCTTATATGCTATACATAGTTTGGAGCTAGGCTTTGTTACTTAATTAGTAAAGAAGATGAAAAAAAAATGATCGCAACTTTGAAATATATGCCTAATAATCAAAGAATGAGTACCTACTATTAATTGCTTACTTTAAACAATTATTACTACCTTCCTTGAAGTTTTTAGAGAAACAAATTTTATACATAGGAATTTCGAATCATACCTATAATTATTATTGTAATATTAATAAATATAATATATATATATGATGACGTGATGTTTTCAATCAATCATGAGACTAACACTTATTGATTATTTAAAAAATGTAATAATATTTTACTTGTAATTATTATAAAGTAAATATGGTTATAATAAAATATATATGAACATAACATATTATACAAGGCATTTTACATCCCAGTTTCACAGTATTTAGTGATGCAGAAAATATTTTTGAAAAAATAGCTAGAGGTTAGGTTTTTCTGATAGTCAATAGAATTGAATCGCTCGATGTTTGGTACCGTTTTTGTCGTCAAATGCTTTATGAAATGGAGCGAGAGTTATGAGATATCGTCCATCATTCACAAAACTACTACCCTTCCTTCCAAGGCACCATATGACTGGCTGTATTTGAAACAATTTTATTTGAAAAAAAATGTATTGACGTGACTGCTAGATCGACACATTCCCTCTATGTCATGTTATTTAATTCCCTCATTTTTTTACTGTCAAGGTACTGAAAAGTCACACAAAAACAATTCTTGTCGATTAAAACATACAACAAATTTCACTGATCAATAGTTATATCAATGCGGCGAATCTCTGACCTTTTTTTATAGTCTCCGACAAACACAAATACCATTCAAAACAAAATAAAACATTCATCCATTTTTCTTATTTTCTGTTTTCTTGTCTTGAAAAACCATTAAAAATTATGAACCTAAATACAACTGTGTATCACTGCCTTTACAATCTACATAATGGTAGTAAACAATTTGAAAAATTGTTTTTTTTTGTTTACAAATCATATAATATGCCTGCTGAAGTTTAATATCAATACAATATTTCAGCACCGATTGTACATATAACAATAAATAAACATCGATACTATTGCTTTTATTATTTCTAAAAAACAACACTCATGATATAAATTAGTGCAACATATTCAAAATCACAAAACAAGGCTATAACTACTGAACAATATAATATACATATATTTCATGCTATACAATTAAAAAAACATGCTAAAATTCACTTCACTACTATACAATAAACAAAAAATAAAATTCGCTTAAAAATATCTTACTTCAATAATAAAATAAATACCCAGCATTTGTTTTAATCAACGTCTCGTCAAATATTTTTTCTCTACAGCAGTTGTTTACAAACACAACTAGTACGAGAATTTTATATTGAAAACTCCTTCATGTGAATCATTATTGCACTATCTTCAATTAAGCTCATTTATGATTGTGAAAACTTATTTTTTATCAATTTAATAGTATAAATATTTTGATAAATTAAATGTAAAATAAATTAAAAAATTTAAATGTCATATGCCAGTCACTTTTGAGCAACGGCTTGTAAATTGCTTTTTACGAAGACGATTTCAATAAGCCAACATTAAAAAACATGCAATGGTAACTCTGGTATTTAAAAAAAAAAAAATTAAATCTTTCTTATTATATTTTTACCTCAACTAAAATATAATAATACTATCAAAATGTGTAAGGTTATCAATTTTGGCTTACACTTCAAAATAGTGAAGATTATGACATTGTATTTGTTTTCATAACATTTATATGATAAGAAATTTCATTATCAACATAAAATAGTTATTTTTTATATCGACTGTGACAAGGAAAAAGGACGTTATCCACAGATTTTTCATTACAGCTTTTTTTCGATAATCACAATGTATCAAACTTGATATATGTTATGTCAAAAGGATGCAAGCTGCAAATGACGAATTAGAATGTAAATTTAGCTTTTAAGTTTGAAAAAGGTGACCTTGTAAGAAATTAAAATCAAGAAAAAAGACTGAAATAAAGGTTTTTACCAGACAATTTCTTTAATAAATATTAAATTATGTCAATTAAATACCACTTTAGAAGTCTCCGTGCACTTCGAGGTTGTGTATAATTCATTATTTGCATATGGCCCAAAATCATCAAAACACGTTTTTTGCGCCTCCTGTAAAATTTGATATGTGTGGGTTACGTCCTTTTTCCTTTCCACAGTCGATATGAATTAAAAATGATTTTTGTTTTTGTACACCCTGTTTTAAATCAGTTCTCGCGAAATAGCGTTGAACTCTTTCTGATGGATATCCGGTGGTGTTTCAAGATGACGTAGATTAAAAAGCGATTTGCAGTTTTCCCGGTTTGTGATTTCACTCGAAATGATAAATACTTTCATAAAAGACAACTGGCAGCTTATAGCACTGTTGTTTATTTCCTTGTCAAGGTTTCGCTAAAATACGGCATCTTTGTTTTGAAAATGATTGAGATACAAAACGTTGTTTTTTTATTTTTAAATCAGCGTTATTTTATAACATAAGTTAAGTATATAACATAAAAAAATGTTCAGAATTTTTGGGTTTCATAATTTTTCATTACACCTAAAAAATAATTTGTGATTGAAAACGGGGATAAAAATAATTTTGACGCCTTCATTATATTCAGCGCACAAAATTACAATTAATTTGAATATCGCTGACAGTTTTAACTTTATTTGTTTTACAAGAACAATTTATAAGGTATTTGAATTGCCGATAGGATACTCTGATACACTAAACATTATAATATATTCATATCCAATGACATGTTATGTTTTTTTTTTCCCGACTACACCCTTTTTGATTCTTAAAACGTGACAAGAGAGAATGATCAGCTAAAAATTAGTAATTTTCTAGCCCCATCCTTATATCCTTACTGTCTTACTTCTCAAAAGAAAAGTTGAGCAACTGACACTAACCACTCCCATTGATCCCCATTATAACCCAAAAACCAGGAAAAAATGTTTTCCTTGATGTTAAATACTATTTTATTTTAATCGTCTCGGTGGCAAACTAACCTATTTCAAGAAAAAAAATTAAATACTTTTTATGTGACTATTTTTTAAGTAAATTAATTATCTTATGATTTTATAAAGAAATAAAGAAATGTTTTTTATAAATTTTAATAAGTGATCTAATACACTCTTTTCGTTCGTAAATAGATATATCTATGCAGCTTAGAACTATTTATTCAATTAGTAAGTGTTTATTATATATAATTAATTAACAACTGCGGATAGGTTAGTTCTCTACTAAGACAGAGTCATATTCATGGACGACATTCTCATACGTAAATCGTTAGTTGAATGCAATAATCAATGACGCGTATTGTTGTAGATAGTTAATCTTACAAACATCTTGCGATTTGTAGTCTTTCTAAAAGTTAAAACTTTTCAAAATATTTTCATTATTATGTACTAAGTCACGCTAGTATGCTAATTAGTTCATTTGTTTTGATAAATATTCATTTCTTTGGAAAAATATTTCCATCGCTCTCACATTTCTTTCGAATTACTTAAATCGAGGATTTATGCAAAAATGTTCATTTTTAGCCAATGAATTTAATTAAATCATTTCTTATTTTCCTTTTGTATTCTATTTTATTAATTTAGCTCAATGATGTAATAAACCTTAAAAAAATAAAATTTATCGATCTTTCGATAAATATTTATATGAAAAGACATATTTTGTATTTGTTGAATAATCTTACGTGTATTTATTTGTCTGGCAGCATTTTTAGAAATTCGCAATAAATGTTATCATTTCTTTATATACATACATGCTATAATGATGTTTTAAAAAAGGTAGTGGAAAATATATATTATACTTACTTAAAATATACAGTTTCCATCAGGATTATTTTAGATTCAAAATTTAATGTTTTGTAAATTAAATTTGAAAAATATTCCTTTGATCTTCTTATTCATATGATATATTTAAATGGAAAATTATTTTTTTCCAAATGAAAATGCTGCCAAGTTACTGTCCCTGACAATTTCATACTTCTTTTTAATAATTTGTATTTAAACAGTATTTTAATTTTTAACTATGATTATTTATTGTATTTAAAGTTGATGCTTATAAATTTTTTCGTTGTTTTATAATTTTGTAGGTTTTGGCCACTGCAAATAATATTGCCTGCCTAATAACAACTTGCATATCAATTCAGTTGAGTATTTCTAAGTTAGGATAACATTGATTATGGTTTACCGGAATGTTTGACATTAACTCTAAAGCAATCTAAACAAATAAATAATTTCAATCCTCATCGACTCCAAAACTGCAAAATTATAACTGCATTAGATTTGAATTTGTATTTAATAAACAGACGTAAAATTTTATTGTTTTAATTTTTTTTTTCTTATATACAACTAGTGCCAAATTATAATATTGAATAAGCTTTATTCATATAGTTTTGTTCTGAGTTTAGTTTAATAAGAATTATTTTCACACAATGTTGTTCGTATGTAGATGAAATATTTGCAACGTTCTTTTGTCACTTTTGAAAGAACGGTTTCAAAATGTAATCAATGACACGCTTTTATATCTCACAACACTACGATAAGTGTTGCCAGTGAATAAAAAGACATGCTCTAATTTCATTGATTTACTTACTATTTAAAAGAGATGGCTTAAATCAAGGATTTATTTTAATATAAAGTTAATTGTAATATATTTGATAATGATGTTTTTATTAACATATTATTCTGTTAACAAAAAATGAATCCTTCATTTTAAATATTGAATTGTGTTGTTGGCAGTGGTCCTCTGTTGGCAGTAATTATAACTAACCGATTCAAAATGGTTGTTTTGTTTTTTACCACAACATCGTCTCTTTTAAGTAGTAGTTCAATGGTTAATGGGCTTTAACTTGTAGTCTGGAGTATTTAACGAACTATTTTATGTCTAAATCATTCCGGTAGACATTTGTTCCGTCTCTAATACAGAGACTCAAATCTTATTCAAGTATTCTACGTAGCGTAAGTTTATTTTATGAATTCCCTTTAAACTATCCTTCATAGCCACCTTGTCGTAGATCTTCTGTTGTGTCGCAGTACTGACAGTAAAAAGAAACTCGCAAATAATTATATTCGGCGAAGATATGCAGAGTTGTATTCTAATGTCTCCGAAATTCATTGGTATTTTTTCTTCGAACAAAATGAAAGTGACACACCATGCCGAAGTTTTGTAATTATTTTTTATTGTGTACATATGTACCTATATACACAACTGTTAATTTTAATGTGCATTATTATTGTATTATTACGATCATTAAATTTTTCCATTTAATATTTTAAATGTCTTGTTTTATTCCATTTCCATTGACCCTTTCAGCCAAAGTGAAGATCGCAGTGGAACCCTAATTATTGATGTATTGTAAAATCTTTGCGATTTATTTTTGCGTATTTTTTTTTTACGTAAATAAATAAAGATTTGTTTACCAATTCATGTGATTTAAATTAAAATATAAAAAAATATTTGTTGATAAAGTTAACTTTAAATTAAATTTTTTGAGTTCGCTTTTAAAAATGCAGTATTTAAACGATAAAATATTTGTGATTTAACTTTTTAAAACAAAAGTCTTTCAATTTAGTATGTGATATTCATGCAGATTGCAGATGAGTTTAATTTCTAATCAGTGAAAACATGATGTGTCTCTGACTATTTTAATAAGCTTTTATCTGATTTAGGTAAGTAAAATCTTTTATACCCGTGTATAGAAAGAACAATCAATAAGTGTGCCTATACTTGATGAGGTTTGCTAAATAAATTGCGTCAGTGATTTGCAATCTATTATATTTATTGTGGAAAATAATAACCCATGTATCGAGTAGTAAGTTTTTATGAATGTTTTCCAAAGGTTAACACAGCTCAAATGGACGAGAAAAATAAATACTTTCATGTCAGTCATCATTAAGCGCTAAATGACGATATACATACAAAAACATTATATCATTCCCTTAAAAAAATTAATATGGGATCTGTTACCCCAAATATAACACATAAATCTTTTTTTTTTGTATTATTTAAAACAATTCATCTAATTTTTAGGCGCACATTTTCTCGCAGCAAACGGGTTGGATTCTCCGGTCTACAGCCTTATAAGTATACACGTAGTTAAGTAGAATTCGCCATATGTGGTCTAGCCTTCATCTTCTTGGAAAAGTGTCTTTTATATTTTTTTATATTTCTTAGAACAAAACTCGAATCGAAGTATTTTAAAAGTTGCACTTAGTGTCTTGTTGTAATATATGTAGTGTGAAAAATAGTGATGTGACTTAAAGCAGAAGATAAACATTTAATATAACGAAAAAGATTCATTAACCGTAAGAAATATGTTTTATCTAAAGGATTTTTTTTAGTTTTTTTATGTGTCTCTGATTCTTCATTTGAAACATAACAAATTTCCAACTAACGGATACTTGAATGAATGAAAAGAGATATTTTTGTTTGTTAGTGGTTGCAAGATTTTTTACGTGCTCATCCCAAATTGCATCTAACAAATTTTCAATGTGCCTAATAAAATATAAGTTTTCCATATTTTACCATAGTTTAATAATATATAAGAATATCTTCAAGAAAGCTAGCTATTCATTTACTAAATAATTGCCGAAATCCATTTTGTGAATATCACACATAGTTTTCGAAAGTGCCAGCTCAGGCACGCGTGCCTTAGGTTAGCCATACTTGTTATGAATATGTCAAGTCTTAAATATTAATCAATCTGATTTTTTTTAAATAATATTGGAATTGTTTTTTTATATTAATTAGAGATTTAAGTCATTAATATAAAACCACCATTACAGATTGAATACATATTTTATTTTTGAAAAAATCACTTGGCGTGTTATACGTTGCCTGTATATCATTATCGCTTACATCTTAAACACACTTTGTTTAATTTTCTCATTAAGAGAAGGGTAAATTTGCACAGCCCCGCGAATCGGCTAGGGTCTGCAGAAGAAGGCATTTCATTGGAGGGGTTGTTCGATTTTATCGCACGGAATTTATGGCGATGACTTTCAGATGGTAGTATTTATTCTTTGCAATTGTTTTGTTTACGCAAATATTCATTTTGCCTTAAAACCCACTAGAGATAATCTAGACCACGCTGAATTTGTTTTGTCTCAGATTGCTTCGAAAGGATTTAAGAACGTTTGAATAAATGGAAAATTGATTGAGGATACAAAAAACTAATTAAAAACATAGTTCCTTGTTATATAAAACAATAAACTCAAACCGTTTGATTACATGTCAGTCCTTATAAAACGTTTTCATTCGATGTAAATTTTACCACGACCTTTACATTACAGATTATGTTGTATTCAAAAATTACCTTCTCTGACTCCGTTTTCAACGAAAGACTTTTCTTAGATTTCCATTCAATGTGTGATCTTATTGGCACACTCACTTGCATAGGACTTTCTTATTAAGCATTCTTCCATAAGAAAATGGACTAGTGTTTGTGTTTTATTCAAACTTGTATTTGTAAACGTTAATTAGTAAGGTAGAAAGAAGTTAGACTATTATTGATGAATCCAAAAACTGTTCTATACCAAAGTCACAAGTTTTATTCAAGCTAAAACTTTTGGGTTTGTTAAATCACCACTTTTTCTCGTAATGCAAAAAAAAACTTGTATATGAAATAGGTAACAAAAATTAATACGTGTTTTTTTTTTACTATTTTAATTTATTATGTAAATATTACAAGAATACCCCATTCTTTTCCATTTAAACGACGTTAAACTATACTGATTGAATAAATATGTAATATGTGCAGTGTTCAACTGTTTTTGTTCTGATTCTACATTCATTGATCAGGACCAGTTTCGCCAACGAAAAGCATTTTTACCTGACAATAATACACATTAATCTAGTGCTTTGTACAATGAACCAAGTAAACAATCATCTTCAGTGATATAAATATCACTGTATTAAAGAGTATCTAATAATTTAAGATTTCGACTTAAGGTGCTTGTTGGAATTTTAATAAAGAGTTAAAATCGTATTTGAACGCATAAAGATGCCGAAAGATGAAACATCAGTCGCTAGTGACAAAAGTTGCGCGAACTTACACAATTTTAACGATTCAAATTAAGTATTCATATAATTTGAAAAGGCTCGTATTTTTCTGGTCAGAATTTAAATAACACTGGTCAGAATTTTTATTAAATGGTCAGAATATATCGGTCAGAGTAAATAGTCATAATTTAAATGAAATTAAAAACAAAACCTAACCTAACCTAACCTACTAACCAAAATTGTTATTAAATATTCTAACCGTTTAATATTTTTATTCTGACCAAAAATTGATTTAAATTCTAACCATTTAATTTGTTTCCATTAGAAAATGCTCGTCTTATCATATTAAATAAACGTGAAATTAATTAGTGCAAAAGAGTATTTTATTTTTTAATTATAAAGCCTTTACACCAAGTATTGACAGTGAACATTTTAAAAGTGCTATATGTAGTTTTAGAAACTCGTTGTTTTTCTTATATAAACAGTTTCTTCTTACATTGAATTTATTAAATAGGTGAGTAAATAAATTAATCTATATTTTATTTGCGTGTTACAAATCCAAATTAAAATTATTTTATTATTTAGTTACTAGCTGGCCCGGCGAACTTCGTACGGCCTCAGAATCAATACATGTTGTGTTAATTTATTGGATGAGTTAAATTCAGTTTGAATGAATACTCAAAATGAATTAAGTTCAATAAATGTGCAAAATTAAAAATGAAAAGTATTTTAATTACATTGAAATGATGTTATTCACGTGGCACAGTCGATAGATTTAAAGGAATGCAGTGGACCAACGATTTGATTTTGAATTGTGAAGTTGAAATGATCCACATCTTTGTTATTTGCTGCAAGAATTGCTCGTTCACTCAACCAATTATGATGTTTGTGATTAGCAATGATATTCAGGAACACTTTGTTGATTGTCCTTCGATGAGACGAAATTTCAAAAATTCGGCAAAAACGAAATCAATCCATTCGATTCGTCGACAGGAACACGGCCGTTACAGATAGTCAGCAAATGCTTGGAGAAATCTGCGGCAGATGGTCGTTTAGAAATGCAACTCGCATGTTTGTCGTTAGCTGAAGTTTCTTAACATAGCGCCACAGAGTCGATGTTTTAAGTCAAGCGTTTATTTCATCGGCAGCGGTCGATCTTGGAATAACTGGTAGTGTTTGGCGAAAATCGCCAGATAGTAGAATCATTGCGCCTCCAAAACATTTTGAGTCATTGCGCTGATCTTTCATAGTTCGGTTGAGTGCTTCCAATGCGGAGGAAAAATAAGCCACCATTTCCCTCATCAATTGCCTTCATTAAAGTATCGTACACTTTCTGTTGGGGGTTCAACAGTGGTACATTCGTTCGAAGTGATTGGTTCAATGCATCTCGATCATATTCACGTTTACGTTCCGATTCTCGATTGAAAGCGTCGTTCATTCCTCGATCTGGCGACGCATCATGCAGCGCATGAGGTAACACATATCTTCGATCAAAAGCAACGCCTGGTTATGTATCTCCTCATTCACCTCGAGATCGGGATTCCCTGAACTGACGCGAATTCGGTGTAAAGTGTCTTCGGACATGTCATCCTTGTACTTTTTCCACAATTCACGTGGATTCGATGGGAAGCATGTCAAAAAAAATGATAGCAAATAATGTGCGTATCTGACTTGGAGACGCAGAAACAATTGCTTCAGCGATTGTCATGTCCCAATGAGTTTAGTTTTCAAGCAAATTGAGCTATTGACATGCGGCACGAAATGTTAGGCATACGACGCCATTGACAGTTCGAAATGATTCGAAATGTCGACCCGAAGGGAATTATTGGTTGTTTTTCAGATTTTTCATGTTCACAGAACTGAAAGACTCTTAGAAAACCATTCCGAGCACTCTTACTGATTGGTTTAGAAGTACTTGGCATAGCTAATACCTCTTTATTTCACTGTATTTTAAATAATAAAATTACATCTTCACAATGTTGACAAACGACTACTTTTGTTTGACAGTAACTGTCAAACAAAGACTGTTGCTAAGAAATGTGTTGGTCTAGGATAAATTTGTTCTCAATGCTTGTCACCAACATAATGACAGGGATCTTTTCAAAATTATTCAAATAATACTTTTTTATAATTTTACGAAAGTTCATTCTAAATTTTCTTATTTTTTATATTACGAAATGACATAAATTCTCATTATAACAAAGAACGCAACATTTTCCAAATCTTCAATATTATATTTATGAGATTATCTTTCATTAGAAAAAAAAAATATATTTTGGTTTAATGTTCCACACATACAAACAGTTATACAGTCAATCCTGTTTTTATGCGGTAGATGTGTTCCACGAAATATCGCAAAAAAAAATCGCATAAAAAAACTTGACTTCCATAGAAATAGTGGGGTGCGTTACTTAAATTTTAAAATCCGCATAACTTTGAAACAGCGAGTTAAAATATACACTAAATCGCAAAGTATAAGAAAATTAGGGGAAAACCACGGCGTAAAAATATTAAAAAATAGTCACTGTATGACAATTCTATGTGTGTTTTAAAGCATGTGGTTCTAAATCACTCTTTTTCAGAAGAAATAGTATGCGCATCAATTTCATAAAACTATGGTTGTTTTCTAACAATAAAATTAGTGATCAGAGTTTGTTCAGATTTTCTTTTTCGATAATTAATTGTTTATGCAGTTTGTTATACCCATATATATAATATATTCTAAAGTTATCGTTGAAACTTGAATGCGCGATCAGAATTTGAATCATTTAGAAAGAAATGATCTTCTAATTTACTGAAAAGTTGGATACCTTCTTCAATTATTTTCGCAGTGAAGGAACTGGAATTTCTTTCAGTTCGTCATTGTTTTCTGGTTTTTTGTCAATAATTAAATTTAAATTATGAACATCTTCGTCACTTATAGCTTTATCTGTAAGTAATTCGTCGATATAATTTTCGCTAAAGGTATCAAACCTTTCTTCGCCAAGTTCAGGTGCTAAAGTAATCATTTCAGCTGATATTACCGATGCTTCAATGGTTTCATCGACTGTAACACACCTAATTAGGTGGACTTAATTCAGCGATGGCAGATGCAACATGATTTAAACAGTCCGAAATCGTATTTTTTTTTCAAATGTCGGTTGTGTTTATGATTCTCTCTATTGTATCCAAAATACAACAATATATGCTCTCGATGTAATAATTAACATTTTTATATATCGTAAAATATGGTACATTTAAAAAAATGCATTTCTAAAAAACCGCATTACTTCGAAATTGCATAAAAAAACAATATAATATACATGAAAAGTATTCTGATTTTTTTTTACATACCTTCTGATTTTATGTACTTTCATTCGTCTTTTCACATTTCAGTATATATTTTAGCGACGGTGATGAACATGATGTCAAGACCATACTCATGTTCATCACCGTCGCTGGTTATGGAGAGACGTTGGAAATGGCTGGGTCACGTGCTGCGGATGCCTCCGGAAAGCCTCAATCCTGCCTGCCTTTTCTTTCGACCGGTGGGATTCCGGCGTCCCGGACGTCCGTCGAGTACTATCCATAGGATGTACTCGGCGGAACTGAGGGATGCTGGCATGTCATGGGAGGAAGCAAAGCAATTGGCAGGAGACAGGGAAACATGGAGGTGCCGCGTGGCGGCCATATGCTCCACATAGGGAGTGAACATGGCCAAAGAGAGAGAAGAAGATGAACATGAGACATAAATTCCTAAAAGTTTTTTTTTTAAATGGATATTGAAGATTTAGTTTCGATTTAGTTTAAAGTTGGCATTCCTAACTTGATTAACAAAATGCCTCACATGAGGTAACACATGTCTTCGATCTAAATTAAAGCCTGGTTATTTATCTCTTCATTCACCTCGAGATCGGGATTCCTTGAACTGACACGAATTCGATGTAAAATGTCCACAGCTCACATGGATTCGATGTGAAGCATGTCAAAATAATAATAGATAGATTATTTTTTCAATTAAACACCAGTTTAGACGTTTCCGTGCATTTCAAGTTTTTGTATAATTCATAATTTGCATATGGCCCAAAATCATCAAAACACTTTTTTGCGCATGTGTGGGTTACGCCCTTTTTCCTTTCCACAGTCGATATAATTGTTGAGAAAACATAAAAAAGAAGTTGTACAATTTTCGTTGAACTTCATAAAAATAGTCAATTGAAACTTTCTTTGTTAATAATTTCGCATTCGACATTATATAAGAGAAAAACCGTTTAATTAAATATAGAATGCTTTTCCATCAAGTATTGACAGCGGACACAGGAATTACGTACGTAGCAGTTTACGCATCTTTATCTTTATTCACATCCATTTAAAAATAACCATAAAGTAATGGCTTACTAACGTTATGTAATATAATTCACAATGTACTTTTGCTGTCAAATATCACGAAATATTTTTTTGACGTTCTATATATAAATAGTATAGTATTAATTGAAGTGAAAAGAGTACAGTTTCTAATTCCAAATAAAACTAATCCAAGAACATTGAATAAATAACAAACAAACAATCACACCTAATGCACGAAACACATTTAAATGTAATGTCAATATTTAGACCATAGATTTGACAGATATGAAATCGAAACAATCGAACACAATCGAACATTAAATTTGAATTGTCAATTCGATACAAACGTTCGTGCAAACATCGTAATATTGTTGTCAAAAAATGTATCATACCTAATTATAAACATAACCTCATTTCAATATTATTCGATTTTCTTTCGTTTTCATTTCATATCATCGATTATATTCTAAATTTAAAATTATTTAAAAGCCGATCGTATAAATACAGTGCCATCTAATGTCATCTACATGAACCCAGCATAAAACAACATGCCATTATTTGACCTGTTCCTTGTTTAAAAATCTTGTTCTGTATGAAGATATTTATTTTCTTCATAATTTATTTTCCGTGATATTTTTCCGATGTTTTAATGCTTATTCTGCTATTCTAGGTAAATGAGAATTTTATAAATCAAATATCATTGAAATCCTTGCAGTAATTCTCGAGATATACGTAGTGTAACTAACCCCACTTTGTTTTATATATATAGATGTAGCCACTTGGCTCGATTTGAAATTTGTTTTTGATCATTATTTTTCGATCAGTAAAGAACAAACTGCTTCTTTGCACTCTTCAGCACTCAGTAAAGAAATATTTACAAGTTCAATCAGTCTTTTCCTCCATCATCTCAAAACCACCTCTTACGTTCGAGCACCGATGAATTTTATCTAACATGTAATCTATGCACATTGTTTTCTTCCCATAAAAATAACAATCAACTTAAAATTATAACACAATGAATGGTAAAATAATAAGAAAAAGATTTTGTAATAGAATTTATTTATTTATCAACACTTTATAAAAACAGTATTTATTTAAAAATTTATATCATATACAAAACACATTGGGTTTGTTTATAAAACGATTAAGAACATATTATTTGAATAATTATTTACTATTTGATAAAGGATAGATTGTCTATGGTACAAACATAATAAAAAGAAGTCAAACATTTATTTAGGAAGCTTTACATGTAAGGATTGAGGAGTGTTAATAAAAAAATAAAGAAATTTCTAAATAAAATAGCAAAATAATAAAAAAAAATTGTGATTTAAGCAGTTTCAGTTATTTATATTATTTTTTTAAATAGCAACAGACGAGCACTGTACATTTTGAAGTATGTAAAAAAACAGAATAATTATTGTAAACAATCTTCTGCCTTCTGAAGATATCAATTTTTCATAAAAAAATAGAAACTTCTAGGATTGTTTTTGTCATTTGTTATTTATTGAAGCATTTAATTGACGATATTGTTAAAAAAGTTGTGGACACAATGTAGAACACAAAGATGACTAGTGTTACAAACAAATATTGGACATATTGTTAGTGGATAAAAATGAAAAAAATAAGGGTAGTAAACGTACAAATTCAATTGAAAAATTACGCAGTCAGGGTAGATAATCACGAGAGAATGTGGTAGATTATATCATATCAATAAAATTTACAATTTTATAAGTATGTTCAGAAATATTTTTTTTGGAAGACGTAAAGATTGATTATTATTATGTTTAATATTTTATGAAGTTGTAGAAAAAAATGCAACGATTCCAAGTAAATACTATACATCATATTTTTAAGCAGTCGTGTTAAATTTGCTTTCGTTGATTATATAAAAAAAAACGTTTTAAAACTGACGAGTTACCATAACCCATATCTTCGTCAAGTTAACTTGTGGCGAATTAATGTGTGTAAAATTTCCCAGTGATGTTTTTGCGATGTCACTTAAAACACCTGTACGCGATGATTTTCTCTGTCACACACTATGATATTTCCATTTGACATGACTGCGATACCCTCAAGTCCTTTGAACTCTGCGTCTCCTGATCCCCAAGAGCCGAATGCTCTCAAGAATGTTCCGTCAGGGTGGAAGATCTGGATACGGTTGTTGCCAGAGTCGGCTACGCAGATGTAGCCTTGGTCATCTACTGCAACACCCCTGGAAATAAAAGTAAGATTTTATTTAATACAACCTACTTATGATAATTAAACAAATCTTTTTTGTATTTTTTTACTCTACATAGAGAGATACAGAATAATTAAATTTTTAATACGGTGAAATGTTTTTCTTTATTCAATGATATACCTGAATTATGTGTTTCGCAATTGATAATAAATAAATTATTCATTAACAAAAATCATTAAAAGTAGGTACAGCAAAGTTTGTTATACAGCAAAAAACTAAAATAAATTAATTCTCCAAGGACGAGCGTGACCATATGGTAACAGCAAACACCGTTGTCTATTGATCCCACTATTCATCCCTTTTCTACCAGAATATCGTTTGTTTTCACTCATATTTAGTTAAGAAGGGTATAGACGTCAGTTAGTCGTCAGCCGCGGGGACAGAAACGGCCACCAAAAGCACATGCGATTTTTTGAATTTCCGTTTTTTTTAATGGATTTTTTGAAACTAAATAGCTAAAAAAATAGCTAAAAAAGTCAAAAAAACCTGTAAGTGGCAACAATAATATTATTCAGTCGAATTTCTTCCAAAGCCACTGTCATAAATATATATTTGTTGTAAATCAAAGATTTATTTTATTTTTTCAAAAGAATAGATAAAACTTTTCAAGATATCACATACATCCATGCCTTCGAACAGGAATTCATAAATCGATTAAAAAATCAATTTATAAAACTGTCCGTATCCGTGACCGTATTCGAACCCGTATTCGAACCCGTGACCTCCGTAACCGAAGCCAACGACGTTGACCAAACGACCACACAAACGGCACCTCCTCCCATCATATACTATGAACGGAGCGTATGGAGAGCGACTAGCTAACTACTATTCCTGTCCTAGCCCTATCCTTCTATTCCTACTCTCTTTAGAAAAAGAGAGGTTGAGCAACTGAGTAACAAGCAGTTTTCGTAGAAACACTTCTGTTGAGATAAACTCCATTAGGAGTCCACATGATTCACATTGAGAGCTGATATGGTAAAAAAAAGAAAATATTGTGCAATACATCAAATAAAATAATTATGACAATAAATGCGTGTAAGTATACTAATAATTATAAGTTTCGAGATTAAAAAAGGTTTCCAATAATTTTGCACTTCGGTTTTTTTTGTTGTGGCATCTGATATGTAAAAATAAATATCATACATAGCAGTGTCTTTGTATCTCACTAGACGTTGGAATTTTAAAAGAAAACATATTGGTTAAAATATTTCTTTAATCAATATATGTAAATAACTATATATTGCGGTGTAAAAGCAATATTGACAAAGAAAGTAAAAATTAAAGGCTTATAATTGAATACAAAGAGAAGTGCAGTAAAATATTTCAAAGCGACTTTATCAAATGTCAACAACTGGATAGTCTTAGGCAGTGTTCCCCAGCCTTTTTACATCTGCGGACCGGTAAAAAAAGGAAAAAAAAAATGCGGACCACTAATAATTAAATAAAAATGGTTTTTATGTAATATTTTTTTAATCTTATATTATAACAAATGGACAGAACTATACAACTGTTTTCAGTTTTTCAATGCTTGCAATAAGCGAAACCGATCCTGGCCTTTTAAATAAAATACAAAGGAATATTGTGTTATTATTAATATAATGCCTTTCTACCAAGTATTCACAGTGAACAGCCTAAAAGTGAAAACAATTATGTATTATGAAATTATTGGTATATTTAGGTAGGGTTTTGCATCTGGGCTCACTATCGAAGAGCAAATATTTATGACTGTCGATTCTGAAAAAACCAGCAACCATCGCGTCGCACACAGAAAAAATAATACTACAGAATAAATCCGCAATAAACTTAACTTTACAAATTTGAAGCCGGATTTTAGTGTGAGTAATATGTAAGTGCACAAAAATGGTCAAGAAACAAAATACGGAGCCGCATTACTGATGTCTTCTTATTTAACAATAACTAAAAATACAAGAAAACGTGCAGGCGATAAAAAATCATATATTCAATATTTTTGCAAGTCGAATTTCTTGAATGTTGGCATA
Source organism: Himalopsyche anomala (assembly GCA_031772345.1). Lineage (NCBI taxonomy): Eukaryota > Metazoa > Arthropoda > Insecta > Trichoptera > Rhyacophilidae > Himalopsyche > Himalopsyche anomala. The sequence goes on from CM062835.1 coordinate 9,277,158, forward strand.
CTGTTTGCGGACTACCGGTTGGGGAACACTGGTCTAAGGTACAGGTCATTGAAATAGTGCACAAATTTCTTATTTAATTTCCACAGAGCTCTTCAAGGCACGATCAGAGACAGGTGGTAAGCCACAACGCACGGCTATTAATATGACCACTCAGTTAACGGCTATCGTAAATTTACACACTGAAAACTCGTTCAAAAGGGATGAGAGTCATATAGCACAAACCAAATTAAATCGATAACACTTCATTATAAGCTTTAAGCTCTACACTATCAACTTACAGCGAGATTTTAAATATAGCACCTGGAAAAATGGTGTTATGCATTTAATAATTTAGAACTTAAAAAAATTCTAGTAAGGCTATCTATCATCACTTTCAATTTTATAAACACTTGAGAAACAGTACAAAATATCCCACATCTAATCCACACACAACAATTTGTTAATCCACTTGCTTTGAAGTATTTTCAGTAGAAATTTTGCAAGCAAAATTATTTAATATACTAGATATTATATCGAGAGAAGATTTAACCGTCGAGAAAACATGTGTAAATTGAGAAATAACACATTTTATTAATCATTTTTTCACGGAATCTCAATTTAAATGAATTTAATAATGTTAGAAAATAGCTCACTGTTATGAGGGTTTCTATTAATATACAATTTTTTTTTATTTTTATTTTTTATTGGAAACAAATAACATCTGAATGAATCGAGAAAATTGCTTTTTTTATATGAAAAGTTTAACATTTGTGTGAAAAACAAATAAAATTATTTTATATGTATGTTATTACATGAAATATTGAAGGGTTATTTTTATCAAAAATGGTTTAAGCAGTTGATAATTTGTTTTATACAGCCACTTATAAAAAATGCTGAGCTTTCAAATAATAGATCAATAACAAATATATTATAAACATATAATTTCTTAATACATCTACAATTAAAATTTATAATTTATAAAGGGTTAAATTAACGTAACGTATTATTAAATGTATAACGTTATCAGTACCTCAACCACTAGATATTGATATATTTTATTGTATGAACAACTTTATATAACGCAGTACATAGTTTGTTGATTGCACGGTGCATCACCTCTTGCCTCGTGTAAGCTACTCTGTTAATTTCAGTTTTAATTATAGTATACGTGTACTAACAAAACTGTGTAAATACACAAAGGAAGTGTATACCGGCCAACGACCACTGCACATTCGCGGTTTGGCTATAGTATGATATTTTATATGTGTGGAGAACAACATTGCCTGACCCCACTGAGACTTAAAATTTTGCGTATTATAGTAAAGCCAACAAGTTTATGAGCTTTATTGCAACGTGGGAAAACTGTTATATACTGCCGATGTTTTTGCTAATCAAAATGTAAACTTATACTTATGGTAATTCATGACTTTGATAAGACTGGCACCTTTTGTAACGAAGCGGCAAGTGCCCTCTTTACTTTGATACAAATTGATTAATAAAGAAAATCGCCATTAATATTTGAATAATTTGTTTCACAACCTACTTGTACACGCGTAAATTTGTATTCCTATTGGGTCTTCAATTACTATCAATTTAATTTGGAGAAAATAGTTATCAATATAAATCAGGTTTATTTATATTTTATTCTTGATTGTGTTGGTAGTTGTCAATATCCATAACTGTTTCTTTTTCAATATGACAATTCAATTTTAAGTCATGGGATATTTTATATGTCTTTTTATTACTTTGTTTCAGTCAAGTAAAAAATATTAGGTGATTAATATATGAGAGTAATTATTTATATTTACGCTACAATATAATATTAAAAGTGATATATAATCTGGAAAACTACATTATTATATATCTAGTCTTTATGAAAACAGTATTCAATACAATAGACGACCCATAATATAAAAATAACCGGAAAATAATCACGAAGTATCAATAAGTTAGCTTATTATTTATATTTGCCAGGCTCGGCTATTTTGTAATTTCTGACTTTTACTACAACTTTAACACAGTGTTGAAATAAAAATGTATTTTGAACATACCTGTTTTCAACAGTATGTAAAATAAACATTTGAAGTGTTTCGAAAAGTGCATTTTCATCTATTTCAGTGTTAGTATACACGTATTTTTTAATCAAATAAAATTTGATCACCTCTTGAATGCTAATTAAAAATAATAGCTCGTAGAATGTCATTTTTAGTGTTTTACTGAAAGTGGCACAGTTGTAATTTAATAATAATTTTATTTTTGTGTACTTGAGAAATGTTTCAATTTAAATAGTTCACTTAACAATAAAAAAAATGTTCTTAGATTGTTTCGACAAATGAGTTCAAATTCTCATTTATATTACTTGTCTGACAATTTGAATAATCGTTACACGAGACAGTGTCGCCCGAATGAGGCCACGCCACACAAAAGTTAAGTAAAGTGTTCATTTATCTTTTCAGCAAACATGCGACATGAAAGAGTTGTGCTCTAAGTGACAGACGTGCCTTTTAATGTGCAACAGGCTTCCCAGTTAGAAAACTTCGGTCAACAAACAGAAGCACTTTGGAAGGAAAAAGCTAGCCAGAAGCGAGCAACCATTCAACTATTCTAATCACGTAAAAAAATCACAGAAAATACATGGTAGCTCGATAAAAATTAGTTAATGAACATCGATTCTTTATAAGCCATTCAGAATTTGATTACCGTTTTCAAATCACGTGTTGGAAATCGATTTGTTATAAATTTGTCAACGTTAGAATCATACATAAATTCTGACAAATTTTAGCGAATAATAATGTAAAGTGCTTGCTGTACGCGTGGCTATAATGAGCTGACCCAAGTGCTAAGCAGTTACGTTGTACGGTATTTTATCAGAATTAATATAAAACACAAATGCATTCATTGAGTCATTATAAACTTGAAAGTTTTCAAGCTCAAGACCAAACAAAATAATAATTAAAATATCTCGGACTACATTGCTTAATTATTGAACTGCAGGTTATTTAAGGTGAAAAATCTGTAAGTATCACTTGCTTTCAATACCAATTCGCAAATATGCTATCGATGTAATGTTGATTGACAACAAATTTGCTATTTAATCGACAGAATACCCTCTGAATGTAATTACAATCAAGATCAAAAGACGCTACGGATAGTCAAACCTTTCGAGAAAAAGTATCTTAGTTATTTTGAAAACAGGCTTTAATATCGTATCGCATATCCAAAAACCAGCATCTTAAAGCAAAGTAAATGCAGTGTATATATTTTTATACACACTGCCAGTTAGCGATACCTTTACGAATAAATAATAGTAAAACAAGTACAAGACTGCACCAAAATTGTGTCGTTCCAATACTTGTTTGCTCGCATAGAAAATGAAACCGGTTATATTATATTGTTTTGTATTAACAAAACAATATTATTTAATTCTTTCTATGCATTTGCTCGTAGTGAGTTTTGGTGTTTGTTTTAGCATAAGATGTAAGCGATATTGATTATGATTATATTGACTTCCATTGACCATGAATTGGCCGCCCAAGACATAGACTAGCTGGAATGGCACTCAGAGATGATACGAGAGAAGAAATACTTGGCAATATACCAGAAGATTGAATCTGAGGCGCTTTCGGTCGACGAGTTGCATGCCCAACGTCGGCCGGCTCGGAAATAAATTCAGACATACTCTTCCCGCACGAAAGTCAGTTATTGGGAATTCGATACCGCTATTTTAAAGACACACGCATCGGATGACGAAAAGAGACAAGCGTCGCTGTGTTGTGTTATTTTGGTCATAACACAAACACCGATATTACAGCGGATTTTATATCAGAATTGAAAATAAGTTAACTCTTTTTATTCACAGACGGTATTTTTGTTTATTTTGTCTGCGATTGTGATAAATCATCCTAACCCACTTAGCAATGAAATCTCTTATTATTTACTGCTGTGAAAAAGAAATTGTTTTATAATTGCCGCTTAGTATAAAATATAAAAGACTATTTATTAAGCTGAGACAACACAGACAATTTGTAAAAGTAACAAAAAATTGCCAAGATAATTTGTTGCGGCTAAAATAATTTGACATACATTAATGAGATTACATTTAATATATATTTTGTGTATAAAAATAACGGGAAAAATGATCAATTAAGAAAAAAATACACAGGATAAGTGGGTCACTAAAATGTACATTTGGATTAAGAGCGAAAATTGCAATGTTCTCGCACATAATATACTTGACGGAAAAATAAAGTTGTTTATTCAAAATACTTCATGCATTATACCGAGGTCTAAATCGTCTTTTCTTGATCTTACGTTGTATAAATAAAACAAAAAATACGTGATTGATTGTTTATACATAAAATTCCATCTTATGAGAATATATACGGAGAAGAAAAAGCATTAAGAAAAAACACACGAGTAGACTGAGTATAATTTAATATAATGTAAGTATTTATAGTTAAGTTCAATTTAATATGATTTTCTAGTTAAAAATGGAGAAATTTATTACAATGATATTCACATAATAAAATAAATAAATACTTCAATTGGTTTACTTTTCCGGTTCTAAGCTCAAGAAATGCGACCCCAATATCCACATTTTCTTAAATATCTATTTTAATATGGGTGATACAATGTTTATAATTAAGGTATTCTTATATCATAGTTTTTTGGACCTTTTGTAGTTTATATAAATACGCGATAACGAGATAAGCGCCCGCTTATCAGCAATCGTTCGTAAGATAACTGAGCTGAACGCGTCAGCAGCAAATTCATATTTGTACTGGAATGACGTCTTTTTTACGTGCAACTTAAAATATGATTATTTATCAAAAACCACAGATTTTTATAGAAAAATGTATGAGGAATGATGCAGAGAGATATTTTAAAGCCCTTAGACTATTTTTTTTTAATTCATAAGAATAAGGCCATTAATGAGGAAACCACTGGGGTCCCTAAACGACCCCCATCGGCAGAGAAGTATGTTTCTAATCCCCGAGCCGCGAGAGTTAAGTAGTCCACAACTATTAATGTATTGTAAACAATGTATAAGCTCTTTGAATTATCAGTTTTATAAAGCAAACGAAAATCATTTCTTGTATAAGAACTTATGTTGCGTTAAGCTTTTTAAGAGTCCATATTTTTAAAATTACACTCGGACGTAGTATTTTTATGGTTTTGCTGCAGTTTTCAGCTCAAATCCTAGATGGATAAATTGTGATATTGGAATTTTAATCTTAAAGTTTGAATGTTTTTCCTAAAATAGTACGTAAAAATGCAATTGGCTAGTCCTCTCGTTATCTCATAACTATATCCTTTCCATAAAAACAATTAAATGATATTAGAAATAAATTTAAGATAGAATATTTGACGTGCTTACCTTGGGAACTTGAACTGGCCCTCTTCGGAACCTTCTCCACCAAACGAGGAAAGCACGCGTCCGTTGACGTCGAAGATCTGGACGCGATGGTTATTACTGTCGCTGACGATGACTCTGTTGGTGCTGCTGACAGCAATGTAGTGAGGATGTTCTAATTGGCCTGCCTTATGGCCGTATGAACCAAATTTGCCGACGAATGTGCCATCAGATTGGAACACCTGAAAATGTTTATGAAGAATATTATACATAAGTCTTAGATTTACAACAACTGACAACTTTTATTAAATGTTTAAATCTACAAAATGTGTTAGAAAAAACGTTTAATAAAGGTTGTATTAGTTTCATCAGAAGTGAATATATTTTTTTCATTCGAAAAGCACTTAAATAGTGTCAACTGATAATCACTTTTAGGGTGTTCACTGTCAATACTTGGTGGAAAGGCATTATATAACATCGTATAACATTATATAACATCGTCAGTTGACGATGCTCGTTATGAGCGAAACCGGTCCTGACATATTAAATAAAGTGGAATGAAGTACAAAGGATTATTGTGTTTTTACTAATATCAACTGATAATAATTGTTAGAAAGTAATTATTTGTGCAAATATTAAAAAAAAAATACTACACCACCGATACTGGTTTCACGTGGCGAGAAATCACTACAAGTGAGACCTTGACTCTGTTTTATTGATAAGATATTTCACTGTACGACACGTTAAACGAAAACATCCGGGTTTAAAAAAACCTTTAAGCACTTCATCAATAAACAAATGAAAATAAAGCACAAAGTCTCCATATCTTAATATCGTTTCATATAAAACTTTGCAGTTGTTATTTTTTTTATTTGTTAAGTGTATCAAAAGTGATTCAAACTGCGTAAACCTTCCATGTTTATTTTAAAGAGCGTACAATAATAGGAAGTGTTTTTAAACAGTAAATATAATATTTTTTTTAAATCAAAAAGTTATAGCAATTACGATACTTTTATAGTAGTAAAATTTATTAAAATGACCCAGAACAAAGTAAGAAAACTTTGTATTGTTAATTGCGGCCTTAACTATCTCGTAATAATATTTGCAAAAAAAAACGTTAAAAAAGTGATTTTATTATGACAATAATGCATAAAAAAGATTTGAAAGGTTTTTATTAGGTTTACGAGACAGTCCAAACATAATAAAAGATAGCAGCTGTTATATAGTACTTAAAGTACCAGCTCAAAGCGAAAAAGCAATTTGCTTCAAAGTATCCATTCTTTTAACAACTGACAATTATTATCAAAATCTTGATAAGAAAACCTATCGCCACAATGTAAATACAACGATTTAGAATAGAATTATAAAGACAAGGCTATAAAACTTAAGTTCCGTTTTAAAACAAGGTTAATGATTAGTGACCAAATGTGAAAATAAAGTTTTATTTGAAAACGTAAATGTTTAAAAAGTGCGAGTTGGCAGATTTGGACAGAAAGTTGACACGACTAACAAACATATTATTCGCTAGCGACCAAATGATTGGAAACTTTTTGACATCATATGAATAAACAATCAATGATTTCTAAATCGGCTTTAAGTGACTATTTAAATTGAATTGTTATTGTATTTTATTTAAAACATAAATACATATTCTTAATCCGACTAATATCTTTAAATAATACTGTTATGTACGAGACAAAGTTCTAGATAATAAACAATGATTAGCATTGTCAAGCAAATTTGATATATAAGTATATTATATATGTTATATTATATTAATCAATCATCCAATTTATTGATCAGTCAGTTTTATTCAACTCATTTTTAAGTCATGGAAAAAGCAATGGTCATATTTAATTAAGATTTATTCATATGTAAAATTAGGTGATTAAGTCAAATTCAGCAGTAAGACATTAACAAACCTTCCTTAAATATCCAAGACAATTCTAAGATTTGGTTTAATCCTTCACACCATAAACGGCGTTAAGACTTATATGCTGTCATTTTTCAATTATCTGATTACTGGACCCAAATAGAGCGTAAAACTTTACGCATAACTATGTATTTAAAAACATTTTAAAAAGTCCGAAGTTGTCTGACCAATAAAACCGAATAATAGATACTAGTATGATCACTGGAATATAAATTTCTGTATGTGTTTATGATACTTACAATAATTTTACTTACCATTTTATCACAAATAAAAAAAAATATACCTTTAAATACTATTAACGAGCAATACTATTTTTTTCAAAGGTTGCCTCAGTAACAAAGAAGATTCTGCAATGTTTCATAGATTCACACATCACAATGCCTGAATTTCAAACATATAAATATAGTTATTTGAACAGCATACATATGTAAGTCACCAGAATACTTTTTGTATTCTTGATATTATACACTAATGTTTTTTTATAAACGAGCTAAAAAAGCAGAAGCAACCAAGTTTATTGATTTAAAGATCTGTTTGATTAAGTAGTTCCAATACAATTAATGACTTTCACACGCTAACCTAGATTTTGACGCACAGGTGGATTGACTGTTTATTTTTGTTGGGCATCTTGACAGCTCTGTTGGTTACATGTAACCAAAGCTTTTATTAGATCTTTTATATGAAAAGTCATTCAACAATTATTATTTTTCGTTTCATCACAACTAACAGTAAAAGCATTTTTTTTTTTTTTTTGAAAACAATGTGTGTATTTTTTTTTCTTAAAATCGAAACAGTTTAAATTGAATTGGCCACATTTTTCAACGTTTGTTCTAATATTTGAATGTAAATAAAATCGAATAAATTACCCACCTATTTGTAAGATTTTATGGCTGAAAGATGTGTTTATTTAACTCAAATTGTATATTATTGCATCGATCATTAAATAAAAATACGGTACTATTGCCTTTTCACAACTTTTGGGCGTTTTCCCTTTTTATTGTTGTGTTCAAAATACGTTTAACAATTAATTTATGAATGTGTTTGCAAAGGCATAAATGTTTGTGGTTAATATTCTACTACTGACTATTCGATCTAAAAAAAACTTTCTTATTCTTATCCTTCTGCATTCTTAAAAATAAAGAGAACAAGTAACTGAATAACAACCAGATCTTATAAAAAAAAAATTTAGATCCTTTACAAAAAGCAAATATGCTTCAAACTAGCAGTAGACAGCTTTAAAAAAAAAAAATTGTTTTAAGTACGATTTTCTTCTTTTATATTGTGTTTGAGTTTATTTACTGATGAAAAATGATCAAATCATTTGACCGTGTAAATTGAATAGCGTGCAAAATGTGGGACGGGCATATTAAGTATTCTTTTTACTGCAGACACGTCCTACGAAAACATTGTCTAACGAAAAAGAAAATCTATTTTTAGGGAATATTCAATCTACGCTCACAGATTGGCCGAACTGTCGCGGCGGATAGACGTAAAAAATTGACCCTTTTCATGGGCGAAGAAGGGTTGTTACTCGTACAGATGTCAGTTTTTTTCTCCATTCTTATCAGTCATACAGAAAAGATCGACAATGTTCGATCAACATACATTACTTATTCCAGAACTTTGTAGATAACCTTCGAGTCTGTAGGATAACTCAAAAGTTTTTTTTTCCGTTGGCAAGTTATTTTTCTAGAGCATTCATGGAAGTTTTACAGAAATAGGATCACTGAATGGAATTTAAGTAAGGAGACTATAATATATTGCTTTTTTTATTCTATCAATAACTCTCTTATGTCAAATAACACAAAAGGTTGTTTTTTTTTTGTTATCGAAAGGATAAATCGTCTTCAAGTTGTTTTTATTAAACAAAATGTAAAACAATTTTCTTGAAATAATCTTCGTTAGGGATTGTAATGTTGTCGTTCAATAAATTACAATCCAATCAAAAATATGTAGAATACTTTTTGTGAGTATTTTTTAAAAACTTTTTGTGACTTATCATATATCTGGCAACTCTGAGGTTTGATCCCATCATATTAAAAGACAAATAATTTAGATTATACTACCAAACTTCGATAAACAAATGTATTCTTATCAATTTCCAAATAATGTTGCTATTTAAAATGTATCAAACCATTGAAAAAATCATATTCAATTAATAAGTTCATATAAACTTTTAATTAAGTACAAAAATATTCAATAATTTACCTGAGAAATAAATTATTTCACTACAATAGCGACGACGGTTTAACCGGTACATTTTTTACGATTTTTTGTAATGATTCTTTTGGCATAAATATTTACTCAAGAAATCAAGCAAAAAAGTAGATCTAAATTTATAATAAAGTAAAAAAGGTACAAATTAACATGCCTGTTATTACTTACGTTACGTTATGCTTTATTAGGTCAATTGGTAAATAGTCGATGTTGTATTGTTATACTTTTCTCACCTGTACTCTGTGGTTTTCCTTGTCACAGACATAAATGAACCCGAGGGCGTCGGTTGTGATTCCCCATGGATAGTTGAAACGTCCATCGCCAGTTCCCTGGCTTCCGAAAGATCGCAAAAAGCGGCCAGACGGGTCTAGAACCTATTTCGAAAAGGTTAAACAAATATAAAAATTGTCGCATTTTCAAATTCAGCATGTATATTAAGTAAGTTATCTTCCTGGCTGTGGAATGATCTTCGTACAGTAAAACATCTAGATAACGGTATAATTATATTATTTATGTTGTCGAGATTACTCTATTTGTCGTATTTTGTAAAATAATCTAAAACAGCAGTATTTGTAGCGCTTAGAATCAAAACTCACATTTTCATTTTTGATATTTTTGAGTTAAGTATGCTAAATAAACTTAAATGCACGTATAAAAAAATAGTTATGCTGTAAAAAAATACTTTAAACGATGTTAAAATCACTGCCAAAGATTATAATTGGAGTCGAGCTCACGTTTAAAAACGAGATGTTAAAATGAACCGATCGACGATCTGTATCTTTCATAACAATACAAAAAATAATGCTTCTATGGTTTTTTGAGATTTTCTCATAAATTGATTTTCGTAAAATGTGAGTTATGATTGTAAGCTACTCTTTAAACCAATACACCGTAATAAACTTTAATAGAATTCAATCATACAAATATTTTTTTAGCTTAATGAATTAATTTTTCAATTACGTTAATATTGTTTAATTTAATTATCTTATCAATTATTTCAAACAAAAAAGGAATCATTAAAATTATAGAAAAAATCAAATAATCTTTTAGTATTTTTTAAATATACACAATTCTAAAATTACGTATCGACGTAATTATCGAGTTAGTGAAAATAAGTAATAAATGTAGTGCAGAATAATGAATTTGAAAGAATATTCAAATATAAGTCAAAGACCACAAGCAAACATGTAAGAGCAAAGATATAAAATAACGTTAACGCGTTCACACAAATAAAAATCGAATGGTAAATACATAAGTCGCGTTTCTAGGTGCGAGAAAATACTGCAAACTTTAAACTTTTAACAATTTTTCATTTTAAAAGGGTGACACAATATTTTTTTACTTTCAAAAAGTCACATTATGGTCAGTGCAATAGAAAAAACTATCAATGAAATACGTATATTAAAAAATATCCGACCTGTATTCTGTGGTTATATCTATCAGCTATGATGTACTGGCCGATGCGATTAACGGCCACTCCAGCAAGGCAATCGAACTCTCCCTCACCACTTCCGTACGCTCCAAACTCCTTGACGAAGATACCGTTTGCGTCGAAGACTTGGACGCGATGATTGGAAGAGTCAGCGACGACCATCGAATTGTCGGGGCCTACCGCGATACCGCGGGGCCACGTGAATGATCCGGCCTCGCTCCCCCGGCTACCTACCTGTAAGAGAAAATCAATAACGTTTTCAATCAAATATACATCAAACAATTGTATGATTATTTTGTTAAGCTTTTAAATCAAGACGTTTTCAATTATCACAAATAATTATCGAGATCTTTTAAATTATCACAAACTATTAGACATTAAAATCAATTTTCCACAATAATAATTTTACATATCTATATTTTTTGCAAATTAAGCTAGTAACATAGTTTACATTGATTCATCTTTCAATATTTTACATTTTTACCCATACCTGTTCAAGAGACACGCTCAAAACTACAGAAAGTATATTAATATAAAAAATAATAATCAGTTAATATCATTGTCTTTTTTTAATAACTTATTTAATATTCACTCTCAACTTTGACTTATAATTCGATTAAATGCATAAATATTAAATAAAAACTTTGTTCTAATAATATTGAATATTTATCAGATGAAAAAATAACACATACTTACCAAAACTGTAACAAAGTGAAATATTTTACAATCGAAAGATGTACGACATTAAATAATAAAATATAACTGCTAAATTAAAAAATAAATTAAATAACACCGTTTCATTTTTAAAAAGGCACTGTGTTACATTTTTTTATTTTTGTTGTCATGTTACTTAGCTGTGGACACAAGGACATTGAGCACTCGAGAGGTGAAGCGAACCAACTAGAAAAATGGTAAAACTATTTTTTTGGAATTTAAAGTACAATCACGTCTTTACTTGGTGTTTTAGTAGATTGCATATTGTTATTTTACGGAGATATTGGAATGTGTATTAACTGAGGTTACTTTTCTTTTGCGATACTTTAAGACGTGTAGAATATTACAGCGCATCTATTTTTTTTCTAAAATACCACTTGGTTCACTTCACCCTTTATGAGAGCTTTATTATACATAGTACACGTCAAACACTTTTAACAACAGTACAACATGCATATCTCAACTAAGTATAATAGAAACTGAAAAAAGCATGTTTGATAGAAGGTTACAAAAATAAATTTGCAATGAATATGAACAGCAAAAATAAGCCTGGAAAAGAACATTATTATTAAGCAAAACGTAATATTTACATTTCACGGTGACATAAAATAACAATGCAATTTAATTAACAGTAAAATGGAATATTAACAAAAAAAAATCGAGCACAAAAATATGTATAAATTTAAATTTTTAATGATCTACATAAACTATTTGATAGAAAAAAATAACGTTGTAATATTTGTTAACATTACATTTCTATTTTAGGAAAGTTAAACTTTGAAAAAATGTATCAATAACGGAATGAAAAATACAAAAACATCATCGAAGCAACACCAGTTTTTCCATTATAAATGTATGCGATAAAAAATATGGCGTTATTTATATTTTTTTTTTTTCATTTTATTGATTCTGCAAGAAAGTGTCTATTACATTTCAGAAAGAACTAAAGATTTCGATATTGACATTTAAATGAAACCAATCTTTGATGCTCTTTATTATAATTTTAACAAACACGACACGCATAGTTTAAGAATACATAAAAGTTTTTCTTATGGTAAAAAATTCCAAGACCATCGCCCGTACTTTTCAATAGAAAACATTTAGAAATAACCTTGCAAAGTATACCACTGGCAAATAATATAAATATTCGTTATGGGAAGACCAAATAAACATACATTGGTAAATAAATTGAAACAATAAATAATTAGATAAAGTATTTATATACTTTTACAAAAGAATACTTTGTTTTGTCAATGATGAATAACTTTTTAGTAAAAGAATGCCGTAATATTATTTCTTTCAGAAATGACTAATTTGGTACCCTAACTACGCTTAGATTGATATCACAGACAAACTAGGCTTGGACAATTTGTTATATAACATGACGTATCCCCACATTATCAAAAGTACTAATGCATCAAGTTGTTAAGAGATATATTACTGCAAAACAAATTTTAAAGATTCAGCGCCGTTGACCTACGAATACTTCCATATTTTCATTTTGTTATAATCTAATGTATAGTTATTTGCTAATACGGTTTGCATTTAAATCTCTTTTAGGGATATTTAGTCACCTTTTCTAGATTCAAATTTGAGCGATTGTCGTGAGGAGCCTAACTATTTAAACTGATGGATTCCATATTACCATATAGTAGATATTGAAAATAAACTGATATTTGCGTACCCCCAGTGCATTTTTCAAGAAACTTAAGCCTGGGATAATTTATGATTGTCTTAAAGAATGTTAAATTAAAAGTTTGTTGCGTTGTTAAATATTTAATATATAGATATTCACGAGTAAGCCACGCAAGAAAGGCGAATATATTAAATTTTAACAATACCTTAAACAGCTGCCGACGTTTCTGCAGATACTGGCTCCTAGGGGAGGAACCTGCCGCTGCGAAACCTGATAGAATTAATTAATATTAAAAAATTGTACACAAATTATTGAACAATGACTTATGTAAATGTAAAAAAATTTTAATTAATGAAAAGAAGTAACTTATATTATACTTTTAATGAATTTGTTTTTAAATAAAAATATCAATACGTTCATCATGCAAATAGATAAATACAAAATTTTTAATTGAACTTAAGTTTCAAATGTTACGGTACTTTTTAGATAAAAAAATAGTTATATAATATAGTTGCATTTAAAAAAAATAGTATTTACATATACATACATATAATCAAATAAATAAATCTACTAATAAAATAGAAGTTTTGATAATGATACATGTTAGATTTACATACATTTTATAATGTTATTATATGTTTTTTTTACATTTTTTGTTTATAAAGTTTTTTATTTTATTTTTTATTACCTCGGTATAAACTGTATCGAGTGTATTTATTTCATTAGCATTTTTCTCGTTCAAGCAATGGAACGTTTGGTCATTCATTTGTTAAATTCATTAACGTCATCAAACACAAGCAATATTCCTTACAGTGTGAACATCTTGGGTAAATTATGTGGTACATTTTGTCCCATATTAGTTTTCCATGGTTGAATTAGTATTATAATTCAAAAATTCAAAATTCAGGTGCTGTAGTGTTAAATTCTCAAATCTGATGGCATTGAATTATTGCTGGCAATATTCATTTGCTGCGTTGGCTCTTGAGCGAGCACATACTGTTAAGGATACCGAAGTTTATGTTTATGACATGGATATGTTCGTGTTTATGCATAAATGTGAAATTTTACCTGCGCTTACGACAAAGAATTTATTTACCTTGATCAAATATTATAATTTACCCTTCAACTGAAAATGCTTACGTAAAAACAAATTAAAAACATATGCTACAACTTAAAGTAAACGCAATAACTGCTCTTATCGTGTTGAGCATGTAGGTTGCCTAAACCTTTGGTTAATTTACAGTATTTCCTTTCTTCAATAAATAACTATTGTGTATAGCTTTAAAATATCAAACTTGTTAATCTTATTGATCGATATTCAATTTATCTCTGTAATTTGTGAGAGGTTATTGTATTAAAAACACGCACATAAAAGAGTTTAAAACGATACAAGTTACCGACTTGAAGCATGAAGACCGTTGGTGGTGAATTTCAACTGAAGACTTTTCATAAAGACGATCAACGTGCCAAAGCCTTGGGGACTTGGTTGTAATAAATTAAAGAGAAAAAAAGTGATGATATTTTGACCATCCATATAAATACAAAAAATGTTTATTGAGTCAAAAAAGAAAAAAAATATATAAATAAAAATATTTTTCATCAAAAATATGACATTAATATTGAAATAATATAAATATAAAAATACTTAATGCATTTTATAATTAAGAAGAAGCACTTCGTATAACACGGAAAAATATGAACAATTTAATATATCTTCATACGATTAAATAAACTTTAACACTCTTTGAAATGATTTTTCTGGAATTAATACTTTGTTAACAAAAAGATACATTAACAATATTAATAAACAAACATCGAGTTGGCAATTCAAAATCGCATTATGCGAAGGTCTAAGTTATGATCAAGGTACGAACGGCACAGTTTAAATTTAACTCTCTCGAATCTCTGGGATGTCATTGATGAATTGTTTTTTTAACTGATAAATATAACTGTATATTATAGTTGAACTCTTGTAGATTGGAAATCCTGCATTTCAGTGATAATTTTTGCCATTTTAAACAATCGATATATTGCTAGATTTTCTGGGTTGTCCCACTTTATTCATGAAGGAATCGTATGAATTGCCCGCATCACTGTAGAATGTCACGAAAGGGATTTATCTTTCATTCAAAAGTTGGATCTTTTTGTGTTTTTTTTCAAACTCTTCTTATATGAATGATATTTGTACAGTAAAAGTGGTGTGTTTTGCGTCATGCTGTTGTGTTTATTCATTCATATTTATTAACTCATTATTTTATACAGTATTCGGAATAATTCCATTTAGCTTGTTCTCTTATTTCTTTGCATGCCAGGTTTTCATTATGAATGAGTGATTTTTTTTTATATATATAATTATTATCTCATTATATTATACTATGATAAATTAAATATCTTGTTAATAGTATGGACGAAAACATAACACAGAATGCAAAAATACCATTGCCCAAAGACTAAGGATAATTTACCTGCTACCACCGGCGTAGCTGCTGCCGTAGGCGAGACGGGGGAGCCTGGCGCGTTTTTTTGGTCGTCATCAGAACTCGCCAACTCTCCGGCCGATCTGAGCGGAAGGCCCAGAGACAGGCGTCTGGCGGCCGCCGAAGCCGCCGAAGACCCTGCCGCTGATCCAGTCGCTCCACTGGCCGCATCTCGTTCTCCTTTACTTGCTCGGTTGCCATACTTGTCTTTCAAGTAACGGGCCCAAGAGCTGTAAGCTGCACCATCTTTCTCAGCTCCAGGAGCTGGCCTTTCTGGAGACGTCTCTCTAGATTTTGCCAATGCGTGGCTAGATCGACTCCTTGCCAAGTCACCACTGGATGCTGTACCGTACCGAGATGCTAAATATGCAGAAGGTGACGCAGTTGTCGGAGAAACGGGTTCATCTAAATCATCATCGTCGTTTCCTCCGAACCCAGTGTGACTACTACGACTGCGGGCCAGACGGTTTCGTCGTTCTTTTAAGGCCAAATACCTCGAACGACCGGTCGGATATTTACTTTCTTCGTCATCTTGAGCAGCACGTGCTGAACTATACCTGGACGTATCTTCTTCTTCAGCTGGCGCAGCAGAACTTTTGTTTTTGTTTAAAAAACGGCTCTGATAACCTGAAGTACCATACCGTGACGGTGGTTCTTCTTCAGCCGGAGCTGGTCTAGTTCTATATCTAGTCGAAGCAGCGGGTTCCTCTTGCTTACCGTATGGAGGTTTGTTGTAAGAAGGCGAGCCATCTTTTCCGGTCTTGTTTTCTTGAGCAGTTTCCCTGGCATTAGAGCTTCTCGCTAAAAGCGGACCAATATCGCTCTTTGCCATGGCTTGTGTTTCTGCTCGTCGTGTTGTGTCGTCTTCACTCTCTTCTGAAGAATCCGTCTCCTCTTCGGAGCTGGTGTCTGTTTCTTCAGTAGGCTTTGGTGCTGCTTCGGCAGCTGGCGGTGGTACAGACGTCGGCCGGTTACCGCCTCCTAAAAAACGGCTCTGGAATCTCGCTGCACCGGGCTCTTTCTTTTCTGCTTCTGTGGAATACAAAGTATTTCGTGATGCTTTTTCAGGTGGACCTTTTGTAAGGTATATATCTGTTTAATTTCTGCTGTCGTATATGCCGCACCTGTATTTTTTGGTGGAGGAGCAACTGCTGGCGTTCCATCAGAAGAAGCGCTCGACTCGGAGCTATCTGATCTTGTTGCTGGCTTTTTGGCTGCGGGGGGTGACTCTCTGCGAGCGGGTGCACTACTAACTGGGGCTGCCACAACAGACGGTTTCCTAGGTGGTGTCTGCTGTCTCGTGATGCCACTTGACTCGTCCGACTCTGCATCTGATAATGCCTGGGAACACCATTTAAATAAATCCAATTGGTGTTAACCTGATCATGCGATACCATATACGATTAAGACATACACAGTTATAAATTATTAGTCTGGTGGAGGGTAGTACTTCTAAAATAATATAATTTACGTACAGTTTGTCTTTAATCGCTTATAACAACTGTGAAACAATCATTTTATACATGCTCGAATCCAGTCTCATATGGACAATATCTAAACTCTGCGATATTTTTTTTAGTCCAGTTAATGTTTCATCGTTATAATTTATATAAATCCATTATTAAAATTAGGTATCCAATATTGAAGAATTCTATTGATCCAGTTTTGTATTTTAATGCGGTCCGGTGGAGTGTCTCGTGTTTAGGTGTGTTTTGAAAAGTGTGCATAATTATATATCTGTATAAATCCAACTATTTTTATATTGGCTTCTACGCTTCTTTAATGTTAGTTATGTATACTTGCAAAGCGAAAATTATCCTATTAAATATATCTAGTGTGACTCATTGCTTTATTGAGCCCTCAGTCAGTCTTCTTCGACACTCACCTCCCTGGCGGGGGTTGCTGCCGGTGTTCTCCTTCGTTCTTCTTCGTCGGTTCTTTGCTTGAGTGCCGCGACGCGTTCTGCGGCAGGGCGTTCTGTTTCAACGGCCGAAGACGATGCGCCTTTGTTTTGCCTCTTTATTCTGGCTATTTCATCATCTTCGCTGAGTTGACGAGTGGCTGGTGCAGGAGTGGGTTTTTTGGGTTGAGGCTTTGGTGGTTGAACAACAGGTGCTGGTACCGGAACCACTTCTTTGACTTTCTTTTTTCCAGATTCACACTCTTGCAAACGCTTCATCACACGTGGCGAATCTGTAAGGCGGAATATACCACTCAATGGGCCTCTAGCAACGTCTTCCGTGTCGAAAACTTTTTCTTTTTCTTTTTGACTTTCAGCATTGAATTTAACATTCCTGCTGTTTTGTTCATTGTCAGAATCATCGCCTTGTTGTTGACTGCGCACAAATCTTGATTTAAACCGCCTTGGCCTACTGCTTTCATTGTCGTAGCCATATTCATCAGCACCGTAATCTTCGGTTGCTCTTCCGTACCTTGAAGAATCGCCGTATTTATCAGCGGCTGGTGCCGGCCTCCTATCTCCAAACTTACGCCCTCCTAGTAGTGGCTCATCTGCAGCCTCTCCGTATCCTCTTGCTTCTTCATTTTTTCGGAATTGGGTAGCAAGTCTGTGATCACTTTTTGACCTCATCAGGCCAGGTCCGCTTCCTTGAGATTGTAAAGTTCCACCACCAACGGCTGATCCACTGTTTGTGAATCCTGTGTTAGATGTGTTAATGTTAAGTTCACCATATCCCGCAACGTGGAGCACCAGCTGGTTGGGATCGTGAGCCATTACAAATCGAACTCTTCTACCATAGTCGCTCGCTTCGTAATCGAAATTTCTAATAAATTCAACAGTCTTCAAGAAAATTTCTTTGGCATCCATTAACTCTGAATCTTCCCATTCGACATCTTCGTTCATATGTTTATCAGCCAAATCACAATTACTTGAAATATTTGATATTTCTAGTTCAAGATTATCTTTTAATGTTGATAAATTCCTTAGCTCAGTTCCCAAATATCTATCAACTTCACAGCGTAAGTATTCAGTTCTATCTTTAAGAGCCTTCCCTAATCGTCGGTGTATTTCATCAACTTCTTCTGAAACCGACGAACAGTTTGTCTGCAGACTAAGCGTATTTTTTTCCACTGCTGATAATATGTCTTGCAACCTGTGAATTCCTCGTCTAACTTGGTTGTTGATTCTGGCGATTTCTCTACGCAGGATGTCCATATGTGCTGATTTGCAATCGGAGCAGACTTTCTTGTCGCAATGTCCGCAGAGTCCACAGTACGCTTTCTCTGTGCACACATTGCAACGCTCCATAATTTGATTGGCTGTTGGATCTGGCAACTCTCCTGATATCTCGATGTGAAGCTCGAGGAAACGTTGTAGAGTGACGTTGGTAGGAAAACCTTGCACCCCTTGGTACGGGATGCGATGCTCTGCTCGGCATTCTGGACACTTCACCTAATGAAAAAGAGACTGATTAGTGAAGTTTTATACTATTAATATATTACAAAAACTCAAACAGTGCAAAAAATTAAATACTTTTTAAAAATATCTCCAACTTCACTCAAACAGTGATTTATTTTTGTCTGAATAAAGAAAAAAAACAAAGCAACACAAATATAACAATTGCTAAAAATGATAACATTAATAATAGCAACACTGTAGAAGCATATACGATCAATTGATCTGCCTATACGTAATATTTTATATACTTGTCTAGAATGGATCTTTGTTTATTGTGACTTTGAAGAACACAAGTGTCAAAAATACTATGACTCACGGCATTTTGATATTTGTCAAGCGATATGCGTTGAAAATAAGATCTTAAAAGTTATTAATATGGCTGAAATTTTAGCAAGTTCTATATTTATGATATTCTTACCTGACGTCTTACGTAATCTACAAGACCATCCATGCATGGTTCCATGCAGAAACTGTGTTGGCATGGGAGTAATTTGGGATTTCTGTACCGGTCAAGGCAGACGCAGCACGTCAAGAGCTGCTCGAATTGCTCCATGTTTGTGTTCGCTTAAAACTTCTGAAACAAAAGAAAACGCTTATAAGAGATTTATAAAAAAAAGCTAAATTATTTAAATAAAAAAGTGTCGAATGTAATTTTTTGAAATTTGGCAGTTTAATTTCTTTTGTATGTGTCATCTGCCAGTAAGAATCTCTGCACGATTAAAAATCACATTACTATTCAAAGGGCTTAAAATCAAATAACATTATCTACAAAAGTGTAACTTTTCAGAACAGCCAAAAAACGTTTTTTTTAAACCTTATGTTCATATTTTATAATTTATTGTGAACTGTGTGATAACGTTGCTTATGGTAAAAGTATTATTTGAAAAAGTACTTTTTTGTAGATATCGTTATTTGCCTTTAAGCCCTTGTTTTGTTACAACTCATATTAAAAATAAAATCCTCGTGTAATTTTTCATTGCAATAATGATTAAAAACGATTTATCAGTTCGAAAAATAATTGAAATAAAAAATATGTGATGTGTAAAGTTTGATTCTGTTTTTGTAACAGTCGTTGACTCTCAAAAACTACCGCTAGATGTGAATGTTATTAGGCCACAGATGTACCAATTCCTCATCGCTAAGAGTAATTGATTAGACACTTCAAGAAGCAATTGCAGATAGAAGATTAGACTGATTCAAACACTTAAGCTGTAAGACTATTTAAAAGAACGATATTTTGATTGCTGTGTGACTTATTGAATTCGATAAAACATGATCTATGAAAAACTAATAAAAATAACAAAAGAATATAAGAATCTCTTCCATCTCGAAAACTTGTAGGTGTTAAAATATTCTAAATCTCTGAATCAATTAACATCAATTCATCACAATTTAAGGAAAGTTTTGGTAACAAAAAAAGTTGTATATGTAATTGATTGTGTTTTTGTTAAAATATTGTCAGATTGTCACCTATGGAATTTGTAAACCTTAAAAATAATTTTGCATACAAATGTATAATCATGACCAAAAAGATTGAGACTGTATTAATTAAATCGTCATACAAAGAAACGTTCCAATATTCTATGTGTCTATTTTTAAATAACTTTGTATTAAAACCTGCAATATTTAAGCAATCATTTATTTCTTTGAGACTAGTCGTATTTTTTTAAATACAAGTTTTCATATGCGCATGTTCAAGAAAATGAACATATTTATATTGAGAAACAGATACCGTTTTCTACACAAACAAATGTTATGCTTCCGTATCTACTGAAGTAAAACAAAAGTTCGAGATATGCCGTCGCTCCTGCATAGGCTATCGGTGATCACAAAAGCGTTTCTCATGGACAACAAGTAAACGAACTTTCTGGAAAGGGTAAATCTACCGGAACTAACAAGCGGCAATTTAAAACGAGAAAAAGTTTAAATTCTTGCAAAGTTTACCGAGCGGTATCATCAATTTACTTCAAAACTTTTTAAAATTAATACACCGGACATTTTGAATTATGTACGCAGAAACTTATTTATCGTTCTCCTCCGGAGATAAACGTTTGTTCGAACGATGCATGTAATGTTTACTAAAATATGTATTGTCAATTTTAAAATAGAAATTCATGTATAGTAAAAATATGCAGGAAACTTAATGGATTTAACAAAAGAGTAGCATAAGAAAACTTTGGCCGCAGCACATCTCAACATATTTGTTTTATATTTATTTTTGATATGTTCTGTAAGTGGTCAACGACATTCATTGTCTTCGGTTGTAGTGATCACGGGTTAGAGCTCTAGTTCGAACACCGAAAAAAATGATTTATTGTTTTGTATTTAATCGTAGGTATTTTGGTGATACCCAAATTTTGTCTCACCAATCTAAAACTTAAACAGCTTGTAATGACAACCACTAGCTGTTTTATAGCCATTATAATACTCATCTTTCTATTATTATTATCACCAACAAATGTACAGCTTAGAAACAAACAGTTTTTGACAAATATTTAAATAATATAAACCTTCATTAGGATGTTTATTTTTTTTATTATTTAAAACGAAAACTTCTTAAGTGAAATCAAAAGTATTTCAATAATGGTCGAGGGTCAAACGTCTCTGATTATGTGACTTATTTGGCTTAATTTTCTTAATATCTATTATCGCTATATGAGACATAATTTGGCAAAGTATCATCTACGTAGTTAGTGATAAACAAAAATTGCGAGAAAACAAAGTATTCAAGATTTTCAAACTTTGCTAACGAGCATAGTGATTGACAAGGATTTTAAAAGCTTGTTTCTGACAGGTTACCGACCTTCAAAAATATGTATTGTATTTCTTGAAAACGATTTTACATTTAAAAAAAAACACAACTTGTCAGCTAGAGAATATACTGTAAGTTTTTACCTTGGTGTTCTGAGCCTAAAAAACTGATGTGTTTTAGTCGCCGAAAAGTGTATAAGAAAATTTATTAAAATATTAAAAAATACTAGTAATAATAATGCATCCAGTGTTTATTTTTTCATTGTTTATTTTCAACAGATTTTTTTTCCAAAATGCATAAAGGAAAATAAATGGTTAGAAAACAATCTTTTAATAACATAATCAATGAAATGTTCACCCATAACATAAAATAACATACTTATGTATTTCAGTCAATTGCCATTGTACTTTGACAACTTATATGCGTACAAGAGAACAACGGCGCTTGGCTTACAATCAAATGATTAACTTTTGGCTTCAATCGAATAATAGGTGAATGACATACGTAAGTAGAAGGGTAATTTTTATTCAGTTTGTTGACTCTTAGCGTATAAAAATTTATAATGAAATAAATTATGAAGATAAAAAAAAATTGGTAGAAGAGAACATTTTTCAAAGCCAGTCTACTGATAAACATATTGTTTTGTAATTTAAGCATTACATTGCAATTAATTGCTTCAAGTATTTATAATTTTTCTTATTTAAGAAACATAACGATGTCTCCGGAAACATAAAAATAAAACAACTATATCATTATGGCCAAACAGTTATTATTATTTTAATATGTATATTTATTTAATAAACTGAGTCGTATAGTATGAAATACCAAACTATTCAAAATATTACATATTTTTTTGCAATAATTTATTAAAATGGAAATAAACATAAATTTATTATAAAAGTTTAAGCATATTGATTTTATGTTTGAGTGTAATTTGTAAAGTTTGTTTCATATTTGTAACCGATTGACACTGTTTCATGTTGCAGGATTCAGATAAATAATTTATTTGTGGTAAATTTACAATACGCAATATACAGTTACACATTTCTGTATCGCTTAACAACAATGTTTGAGAGTAAAAAATGCAACAGTATTAAAATACTTGGCTGATTTCTACCAATCAAAGCAACACGGTGTCTTTCTAAAACAATCTTTCCAAGTAAGTTGGTGTGTATTGCCCCTTTTTAATTAAAAACTTTCAAATGCACAGTTTCTGTAACAACTTTTTATAAATAACGGCAAAGTAATTTCCACCGCTATGCCAGCATAACTTTATGTCATATTAAAACACAAACACATCAGTGCCATTTTAGTTTTCTCTGACGCGATTTGATTTCGGATTTATGAAACAAGCAAGAGAAAAATTAAGACATGATTCGGTTTGGTTTTTTTTTAAATCTTAAGTAGCGTTCTGATTTAACAAGCTTATGGAAACCTTTTTCTTAGCAGTACAGACAACATTCAAGCGTCTAAGTTTTTGTTTACTATTTTTTAAAATCATCCAAATTCTAATAAAAATAAAATACTGCTTATTTTCAATACCTATCATTAAAAAGTATGGTTAGATTAAAAAGTATGGTCAAATGAATAAATTTTGAAATAATACGTCATTTTATAGAACATAAATTTATACATGACACATCATCTCGAATATAAACGAAATATTTTTTGTATCATCACGCATACATTACTCACATTTTATTTAAAGAGTTTCATCCAGCTAATAATTGAGGAACTTGGTATCAAAACTCATAATATCCATTTTCATTATTATATCAAATAGTTAAGAATTAAAATTAACTTTAATTACTGCTAAAACCACTATGATAAAATTGACAAATGAATACTAAGATAAGGTTAGAAAGAACCAGTTGACGATCAGTATTTTTTATGGTGTAATAGTATATTTTGCATCTTAAGATGTGCTTCTTTTTCATTTGCGCTAAATATTCATATTTATTTGTAACATTTCTGTAATTTCGAAAAATTGTGTTCTTGTGTTTTTGAAAATGTGAGTTATAAATACTGTGCTCCTCAATATATCTTTAATATATACAAACTTCAATGAACATGTGCTTAAAATACGCTTTCTCGTATAATTTCTATACAGATTTATAAAATATGGAATATATTTTTTTTTTTTAAATAGTAGCTTTTTTAACACACAACCTGTTTAGATTCTGTTATATATTTAAAAATATATATATTTCATTGGTGTTTGATGCAAGCTTAATTTATTCGTAACGTTTATTACAAAGAGAACAATGTAGCAAGCTGCTATAGTCATATTCATCCGGATTTTACAAGAAAATTAAACTGTTTAAATTTCCAGAAGCCGGAGTTCTCTGTCTAAGAGTTTTTTTATGACGAGAAAAACAAAAGACTGTTAAGTATTTTTATAAATTGTAAGACTAATAATGCTTTAAATGAAACATTTGTTTATAATAAAGCCAAACTATGTATTAAAAATTGAATAGCTTACTATAAAAACTGTTAACCTTTTAGCTGCCGTAGATAATTAATAGTAATTACCTAGCACGCCGGCTATAATTTGCAACTATTAATTTTATTAATTATTGACGAGATAACTCGTCTCTGGCGTGTTCAGCAGGAAAAAAATGACGAGATATCTCGTACGTGGCAGCCATTGAGTTAAAATGATAGTTGTCGGATCATGTGGCGCAGTGGTTAGCGTTGTTTGCTTCCACACCGGACCTCATAGCTTCGAGTTACAGCACGAACAATTTTTTTTTGATTATTTTATCGATTTCTGTTTGAAAACATTACTATTTGTGATGTCAAAAAATTCCCTCTTCCGATCCTTCAATAACTGGATTAGTAAGAGTGATTAGTTAACTACTAGTTGTGCCCTAGTTTTATCCTTCAATCCCTATTACTCTCATTGGAAAAGAAAGGTAGAGCGATTGAGTAACAGATAGTTTTCTTAGAAAAACTTCTGTTTAAACACCTCCATAGAGGCGATATGCTTTACATTGTGTGCGAATATGGTTAAAAAAATCTAGTAGCGAATAAACAGAGACCGATGTAAAAAGCTATAAATAAAAATTACCACTTGTCTAATTTTCAAAAATGTTTTGGCACGAAAGTCAAAGCATGCCAACCGCACTCCGCAATCTGGAATGTCGCGCAACACAAAGTCGCCGTAAAATTCGTTAATCAGTGCAGCGCTAACCACCTCGTGCGCTTTTCGCGTTGTGTCATTCCGCGATGTAGCACGTCGTAGAAAATCGTAGCGTGTCGTAGACCTTACTCTTCGGCGTCATAATATCTTCGTGAAATATTTATAATTGCTTATAGCGCGGTAGAGTGTTTTCACACAACAAAAGGTTCCATCCATAACGATGCATTGTCATACAAAATTCTTTATTATTATTTTTTAAATATGAACTTTTACTAATGAAGTTTTTCAATCAAATTATTGGCAGATTGCAATGCTATTTATTTAATCAGATATTTTTTTATCATATCTGAGCATTGTAAAATGTTAAGTAAACATAAATAAAAAGTATTAAAACTTTACTGAGATACATAAATTAATATTATTTGCTTAAACTTATATTAAAAAATTTAAAAAATCTTGCAAAACATGTTATAAAATAAACAATTTTTAGTAGGTATTTGAAAAACTTATACTGAAAAATAAAATATATACTATTAATAAAAAATCTTTGTTGAATTATAAAAAAATAAATTATTAAAAAAAATATATAACATTATTTTGTTCTGATATTAAATGATTTTGCATTTCATCCGTTGAAAATTTACGCTTGCTGATTCGACGACGGTCTTAATCATATGTTTAAATCGTTAAAACTCAAAAAAAAAAATGAAGTTAAAAATTGAAATGTCATTCATATTAATGGTTTTATATTAGAAAAGAAAGTTGACTAAATATAGTGAATAAAGTTTTTTTAATATTTTTTAATTTCTCTAAATAAACCATATTAAATTTTACAGTATTTCTAATATTTTATGAATAGAATCTATTTTAATTATACGAAAAAAAAATATTAGTCAATCTTTTGCTTAGTTCTCCTAAAGAAGTTTTATTCACGAATAGCATTGATATTTTAATTTCAACAATGCCTCAATATTAAGTAAAGAATGTAATACATCTAAGAAGCAAAGGACTTTCATAGACCTTCATGTTATCCCGGTTAACGGTAATGACTGACAATGGATAGGAACGATAATATAAGCCTTTAATTAAATTAAAGCCGAGCCAATAGAAAAGCTCCACTAACCTTCAACTGAATGAAATACGCATGAGTGTTAGGGTACAAATGTCCCTTTTGAAACGGGCACAATGATAAAATACACGTGGCAATAGAGAGTACCCTAGAAGGTACAACACAGTTGGTTAAGTTATGGCTGCCTATTCCGTGGGAGAGCCAGTTCGGCCATTCAAGATAAATGCGAATCATTTCAGACGATGCAATTCAATCTTCTGTAGATTTTCAAGAGAGTCATCTCACAAAACGGCTCAAATATAAATAAATAAATGTCTGCCAATTATTTGAAAAATACATCAATGCTCTCTTCAAACACTTAAATAAAAATATGTAGTTGAAATATTGTACTGATCAAACGATTTTTATATTGATAATTTATTCGAAATAGTCCAATTAAAACTATTTTAAACACATGAAAAAAATACCTTCTTTAATACAAAAATGGTGTATTCATTATTTGCTGTAATAAAAAAATCAACGTAGTGAAAATAAAGCTACAAACAAAATCATTTACTATTAGTTTGAATACTATTGATATTATCCACATTCTCTGCTGTAACAACTAATTCAAATTTTCCAATATTTATTTAAATAAATAACTATTTCGATCATAAGGTAAAGTGACCTGGTGAACGTTAAAATATCCACTTACTTTTATCAGTTGTCATATTTTTTTGATAAAATACAAGATAACTTATTATTGCTTACTTACTTTTCATTAATTAATTTTCATTAATTTTTTTTTTCTTGAAATAATAATTTATTTATATTTAAATACATACATAAAACAAATATATCAAAAATTTAATTTGATAGTTCAAATCTCTGTATGTAAGTGACAGCTGAATATTCTATGTATGCATGGACTTTGAACAGTAAAAAATATTCATAAAAAGTTAAAAATTGATAATGCCACAAAAGACAAAAGAAGAAGAGAAAAATACAACATGTTTGTATAAAACTAATGTATTCTTCACTTTTATATAAACCAATGCTGCCGGAAACTATTTTACGGATACCTAAACACAATAAATGGCAATATGCCACCTGGCAGCAAAACTCTGTCGTCAACTGCTTTACCTGCCAAACAAAACCATTTTCTGGAAAATCAGGCACTTACCTAAAGGGACATATTTTTTATGCTTTTAATAGTAATTTACAGAAAATATTTGTAAAACACTAAGAAATTATTTTTTTCCAGTAATAAATTATTTGAAAACAACACATTTACATAACAAAGATACGTTTTATTTATAACGATAATAATTGTGAAAATAAAATTAATGCCGTCACTGTTGTAATCTAATCAGTTTTTAATAATGTAATATTTTACAATATTTCATTTAATTCAATAATAGTGCAGTATTTTAAAGGATATATGTATTAAACAACCAATGAAGAGAGCTTAATATTATGTTTATGAAAGTTGTATCAAACGAAACGGTTTTATCAAGAAAATTAAGTATAAAAGTATGTTTTTTTTATTATGTATAGTTTCCATAAAGCATTATATTTGTAAAAAAAAGGAAAAAGTTTGTGGAATGGTGTTTTTTTGTTCATATACATTGCTCATCTGTTTCTTTAATATTATAATTTGATACTCAGAAGTTTAAGTTTATCCATTAATACTTTTTTATTTGAAAGATATTTTTCGTTTATATTAAATGATTTCATATAATTTTATATGTTACGATAGATTTAAATAAATTTGATATCGATGATCATTTAGCATAGCTTATTTTTAAACTAATAATTTTAAAAATTGTTGTGTGCCACTAATCGTGTGCTTCTTGCTACTGTTAATGGAAAACGCTAATGGAAAGCGTCAAAAATACGCAGAAGATTCTGTTTAACGAGCAAGAATAAACATACGTTTTTGACATGGCGCTAAGCGACAATCACTAATCCTTATCAGCTTAAAGGCGACTTAAAAAGTCTCATAAAAATCGGTCCGTTCAACTCGGATAAAAATTTCGCATCTCAAAAAAGAAAATACACAAAGTGACGCGAAAAAGAGAAAGTTATAGAAGTTTTGATAAATCGACTCATTATTTCATAAGCGGGCCGCGTTTTTGATAATGTCGCCCACAATAAATCACGGGCCGGAGACTATCATTTTAGCATTTGGGGAAATATTTTTGCCAACAACTTACCCAGCCATTATGAAGTGTTTATCTCCTTTTAATATTCTACAGCAGATTACAAAAAAATATTTGAAAATATGAAACTCCTTAACTGATTTAAAACAAATAAATTGTTCTACATCTTGTTTAAAACAAAACAATTCTTGCTTTTTAGACAACTTTATTAAAGTAAACCGTCTACATAATCAAAGATATTTGTAAAAATTTGTTTTATAACTGTTCATAAATCAAGATGAGGGAATTTTAGTTTATGTCTAATTGGTTTTTAAGACACATTACCTCGTAGCTTGCGACACAAAGAATTCATATGGAATAATTTAAAACTAGCATTTAACTAAACTTATTTTCAAAAATACAATCACAAAAATTGACAAACTATTTATGATTTATTGATTGCTCTTTAGACCCCAGTAAAAACGAAGACAAATATTTCGACCTTAATGTTTTTTTTATACAAAATCATACTCGGATTTAGTTTTAAAAGTCGTGTTAGTATTCTTTTATCTTTAATTGTTTGAACTATTTAATATTTTTTTGGGGATTTTTTTTTTATTCTAAAACGCACGTCCATTATTGGCACAAATAGAACTTAAAAACTAAATTTAGTAAAAAAATAGAAAATATTTTAGTTTTTAATATTGGTGTAGGATTAAATATTGGTTCTCGTACTTTTTAAAGTAGCAATTGTCGAATCATATGTATATATTGATAGTGAATTAATTTACAGTTGACACGATAGAACTTCCACTTCATCTCGGAGGATTACTTCAATTCTGTCCAAAAAGCCATACATCATTGTAAAGCACTATGGTTATCAAATATTTTAAGTCGGAATAAATTTCAAGTAAAAAAAAGAAATATTTATGTCAGTATGTTATTCAAGAAAAAATCCGTTTATTTTCATTCATTGCTGTGCTTCTTTTTATGCATCCGCAATAAAACAAAACACGTTGCAGCATCCTCATTTCTAAATTTAATACACCTCATTTTTATTGGAAGCAAGCTGCTTAAATAATTTTGATTGACCGAGATAACTTGTGAGAAGGATTCCAGAATATTCAAGCAAAAAAAAAATGAAAAACATTTTAAAATTTGGTACACCAACGTGAGTTTATGGTATACAATGATGAATTTAAATTAAGATTCTAATTTTTTTCTTTGCAATGCCGTCTATGAAAATTTCTACTTTGTCTATGACATCTTATGGTAATGGGAATAAAATAACATTAGCATTATTTTCGACCTGAGTGAGTTTTGTTACTTATTTTAAGTTGTATTTTCATTGGTCTTTAAAACCAACTTTTAATTTTATAAACAAAACCTAAATTTTATTTAAGTATACTTTTGGAATGGCAAAAGTATGACAAAAAGTAATGTCGCTTTAAATGTAGATTCATTATATAAGATAACAACAAATAAACTTTTATGAATTCTTTAAGGCAACTTTATTATCTTGTCTTTATCGTCGATATTGACTTTGACTTATTATAAATAATCATTCGTTTTCAATTCGTTTATATCTTTTTTAAAAAAAAATGGTCACTTGATCAACTAAGTTTCAGTAATAAGAAAAAATACGCATACAAAGAAACAAAACTACAAGAATGTATTGGTGGTTTCATTCGATTATTGGTGTTCCGAAAATTACTTCAAAGAATAAAAATATAGGATTACAAAATAAGGAAAACAAAACAAATATTACTGCAGATCTATGCTTTCTTTGTGTAGAAAATATTTAATCTACCCTGTGTTTTATGAATCTACTTAATTATTTAATAATAAAACATTTAATTTGACATTCTAGGAGCATCTGCGAAGATTCTAAAAAGCATGCGCAGTCAAAATAAGTAAGCGTGCTTCGTCGCTGAACCAAAATAGAAATCGCCACGATGTCTAAAAATAAAGACGCATAATTTTGACGCCCTCTGTAGGACGACGTCTCAAGTATTCACAGCGGATTATTTATTTTTATAACCTGTAGTAAATGATCCGATAGACAATTTGTATTGAAAAAACCAATGTTTACGACAATAATCTATTTAATTGAAAATAAAATAAAATTGAATCATGTCGTTATTAGCAATATCCTAAATGATAACATAAACATTGATTCCCGATTTTTTTTAAACTTAACTCAATATATGTTTTTTTTTTAATACGGTTCCGTTTTAATGTATGACGTTTGCATAAAGGGCCTAAATTTTTAGCTACGCCTCTGGAATCAACCCATTTCACGCCAACTTTCAATTGGGACTTTACGGTGGCATTTTTATCATCTCGTGCGACGGATATTTTTTCAGGAAGATTATCTCTATTGTTCTTTAAAAATGAGAAAACATTGCAATATAGCCATATAATTTTCCCACTCTACAGTCATTTTAAAATAAACAAATTTAAAGCCCATTTTCAATCGGTTTATAAGAATTTATTATAAAATGTTAATGTGGAGTTATTGGAATAAATTACGCTTTAATATAACGAGGAAAAAGCTTTTAAAATAGAAGCTTTATTTAGAAGTAAATAAACGAAAAAAGCTGATTAATTCTCTCCACTATTAAATTGTATCTTAGGCTGTGGAAATAAAATGTGTTGTTTACTAGAAACTTTAATTTGAAAAGTAGCTTTTTGTTTTGTTCGCCACTTCTGTATTGTAATCAAAAGGGTTCTTAGAGTAAAAAAAGCTTATTGATACCAAAAATAATTAAAATAGTCGAAATAATTGCAATATATACTAATAAATAGAATTCGTCAAAAATAATGAACTTCTTAAATGCCACTTCCGAAAATTTTAACAGAGAGCAATATATTTAAATATAAATTTATTCAACAAAATAGCTTGTACACTACCGGTGGAATACGTTACAAACTTTGTTCATAATACGTGCAGAATTTCAAGCAGTGTATTTATTGTAGTAACTCTTGATTTATAATGTAGTAATGCTTTAACAGTCAACTAAAACTAGATAACCAATAATTCCAGATGCATCATTAATATTCTCTTAATGTATTTCAGAGCACTTTACTTTCCAATAGTAGAAAAATGCTGCAATTTACAGAGCAATATGCGGATAATAAATAAGTTTTTTATTTCCGAAAAGTACTAACATTTTTTTTAGTATATTAACATCTGCCGTATATAGTAGTAAAATTTATACTTTCGTCATCAATAACGCATCTGATTCCCATCGCTTTGTATGCACAGCCATTGAGTAGATATCAAAACATCAAATAATGAGAATTTTCGCAAACGCGGCATCGGCCCGCATGTGTAATGTATGTAAGTGATTTTTTCAGAGCGTAGCAATATGGTTGAGGCAATCGGGAAAAACATCCCCCGGCAATATATAACCGAATTATGGAAATTGCCTCGGGCCATTTTCCTCACATTCTTCCGAATAACGGTAATTTCCAAATGTTGTTAGACGCTTTGCGGAAATCCCCGATTCTCATAACATTATCTGTTCACTCTATTTTCATTTGCGCGGGCTTATGATTACAAAGTACTTAACGTCCACAGAGGGAAATTATACTTTGTTTAAGCAGGGTTTATTACATTATTTCTTCATTGGTCGGTAGGTTATTCATATCAATATTTTCGTGCGTAGCTTTTGTTTTCAAATAAAAATTTGAAAATTATACCTTTTTTGTCATTAACATTTTGTACACCATTATACAAGAATATTCATACTAATCACTTTAAATACTTTTTAAAACTACATTAAATAAGTTGATGTGATAATTTAGTTTTGTATATTTTAATTTGTTGAATATAAATATTACTCGGGTACCTAAGCAATTTTTTACACAACATTGTATTAACATCACATACAATGCATTCTTATTTTTTTTCTTAAAACAAAAGCAGAAAGAAGATTTTAACAAAATTACTCATTGAGAAAATTCAAGGTGGAAAATAATTGTAAAATGCATGTACAAATAATTAACAAGTGACTTGCTTAATATTAAAATGATAAACCTTTTATTCTTTGAGCAAAGATTTAACCAGAGAACACAATCGATAAATCTACGAAATGAAGATGTTTGACAGAAATCTAGTATTTATTTATGTTGTCAATAATGTTGACTCTGATGATTTTTTGAATAAAAATGTTTGTTTGCCGTGTGTAAAAAATAATAATATAGAAGTACTACATATGTATATTCTACAAGTAAATTTAATTTAAAAAACAAAATACTTTCAGAATTTTAAATTAAACAATTTTTAAGAAATATTCAACACACACATAGTGACTTTCTGATTCTTGCCAGGTATTGTTTTATCAAGAAATTTAGTTGAGAATAACACACTTAAGTAAAATATTTCGCTTTGTTTGTTTTCATTGCCCTTGAGTTTATTAACAGCAATGCTGCTTCAAAACGTTTTTGACAGCACGCGGTAAACGTGGAAGTTGGGATTTGATTTACGTTTTATAAAATAATTGTGCGAATTAGTCGCGTAAATGACTTTTAGTTTACAAAAGCATAAAAACAATACAAATCATTGTTGTTTTATTTTAAATATATAGTTCTAAACTTTAGATTGTTTTAGTGTATTATTATTGTAAAGCACAGCTGTTCGAAATGAGTTTTCTGCAAAGGCAGTCGAAACAAAGATGCAACATTTTAATAAGCCGTTTCACTTACACGTGTTTTGGATGCATTCTGAATTTGTAAAATAACATTCTCTTGTTCGCTTGCAATGCAATTATTTTACATATCCGTCAAAACTTAATTCCAATTCATAACCCCACTATTATTTACTCTTTGGCTTCTTGCGTATTGATGCTTCATCAGATACTCTAAGAGATATTTAACAAAATATTACGAGTGCAACCTTTTACCAGAACTAATATGCGCTTACAATCAAATCAATTTTTAGAAAATCAGATATTGTTTGATTGATACTGGACAATTTAAAATACATAATATGTTTAGTTTCTTATCATAGAGTGCTATGATAAGAATATAAACACTTTTACACCTAATCCTCAGTATGAGCATTTTTATTAAATGTATCCCCGCTCCCAATATGGAGCATATGGCCTCCTAATGAAGGTATGTCAACAGAAGTTTTTTCTACGAAAACTGTTTGTTACTCAGTCACTCAACCTCACTTTGTTTTCAAAGTGAGTAGTAGGGATCAAAGGATAAGGTTAAAACAGGACTAGTTGTTGACTATTCGCTATTACTACACCCAGTAATTAAAGGATCAGAAGAATGGGAGGAGAGGAAATGATGTTAATTGACATCACAAACACCCAGTCTTCGATCACAACTTTGAATTGAATAATTCTTAAATTTACTGTGATCTTACCGGAAATCGATCGAACCCAGACCTGCGTGATCGGTAGAGCAAGCTCTAACTAATTGGGCCACAGCAGACGACGTGAGTTTTACTCGTTGCATTTTCAAATGTAAATTTTAAAAATACAGTTTTTGACTAGAATACATGCATAAAAGCGATAGGCTTAGTATGTGATGCCCCTATTAAATAAATACACAAGAAGATTTCGATTCACAATAGCTTCCCGTATAATCGCAGAGGAATTTTTTTTACTGTTTGTTGAAGAGATTGTTGAATGTCTAGATTATATGAAGTAACAATTAATCTATACATTTATACAATTTTATGCGGTGGAAAAAAAAACAAATTTTCCATTGATTCGATCGTGACCTTAGAGAAAAAGATTTATAGTGATCCATTTTACTATTTATTAAGCAATTGTGTGACGTAAATGCTTCCTTGCCAATTTTTGTTATGGCTTCCAGAAGAAATTTTGTTGGCACGAATTGTTCAACATCAATTTGATTAGATTTTTGTATTTTGGTATCTAAATCGATTATTTCGTAAAAGCATGTAGGCGTACAGCGTCACTTTTGTATTTATGTTGTTGTAAATTGTATCTATTCCTGAACCATGAACATAGCATATGGAAGAAATTGGTTTATACTAAAAAGTGGTTTATACTCTTGTTATTATTTATGTATATATATTATTCCTAAATCGTTGTTGTTGTTGAATAAGAAAAAATCTTTTATGTTAGCAACTGTCTTTGCAAGCAATCTTTATAACTACACAAACATTGAATTTAAATTTCACGTTTAACTACAATATTAAAGATCTTCAATTTAAAAACTCATAGTAATTTTCGGTTACCGCAGCCTCAGCCCAAGCTCAAGCTCTAGAGATTTCAATATACTCGGATGTAATGTTAAGCTTTAAATTGAATATTTCCATACATTAAGTTATTCATCGATTGGTAGAATTCGTTCATTTCCCACTGGCCTCAGATGAAAATAATTGAGAAGTCCATTGAATAATTAAATAAGGCCAAACAGAAATGTTTGGAGTTGTCAAATGAAAGTTTTTTTAATCCATGTCCATTCTCAATGAGTAGCATATGCCCCTCTATTGGAGGGACTCAATAACTCAAAGTCTTTTTTTTCGATAGCTCTCGCGGCTCGGAGACTAGAAAAATACTTCTCTGCCGATGGGGGTCATTTAGGGACCCCAGTGGTTTCCTCATTATTGGCCTTATTCTTATGAATTTCAAAAACAAAAAAAGTCTAAGGGCCTTAAAATTTTTCTCTGCATCATTCCTCATACATTTTTTTTTTATCCAAATCCGTGCTTTTTTAAT
This sequence comes from Himalopsyche anomala, assembly GCA_031772345.1. NCBI lineage: Eukaryota > Metazoa > Arthropoda > Insecta > Trichoptera > Rhyacophilidae > Himalopsyche > Himalopsyche anomala. The sequence continues at coordinate 9,312,107 of CM062835.1, forward strand.
AAATAATCATATTTTAAGTTGCGCGTAAAAATGACGTCATCCCAGCACACATTTGAATTTGCAACTGACGCGTTTAGCTCAGCTATCTTACGAACGATCGCTTATCTCGGGCGCTTATCTCGTTATTGCGTTATCGCGTTATCGCGTATTTACATAAACTACAAAATGTTCAAAAAACTATGATATTAGAATACCTTAATTATAAACATTGTATCACCCATATTAAAATAGATATTTAAGAAAATGTGGGTATTGGGGTCCCATTTCTTGAGCTTAGAACCGGAAAAGATAATATCAATTGAGTGGGGATAGAAGAATTGGGATATAACACAACAAGTGGTTATCGTATCCTTCTCGTTACATCGTTATTTCGGTTTTTGTAGACAGTTCACAAACACCCATTAAAACACCAAACAGAAGCCAAACACGTTGACCTCTGCACCACGGGCTAGCACATTATTACGATTTTTTCCAAATGATTAGTTATTAAATCATATTTTACTATTTTTACACGATTGTTTCAAATCTACATTATAATATTCAAGTTTTAAATTTTATGCTTCAGATGTTCTGAAAATAAATAAAACAGGCGGTTCGAAAGAAAATTTCTCTCAAATTGAAAAGTCGAACGTCATTGAAAGCTCTGCCAAACTTTCGAACAACTGTTGATATACCAAAAAAGCTTACTCATTTACGAAAATTACGAATTGTATATTAATAAATTAGCATATTTTTTTGGCATGAGGATGTGTATATAAAGACACAAGGGCAATTTGACCCTTTGTGGGTATTAACGCTAAGTAAACATTCGTTCAAGGGCCTCTCGACATAGTTCTTTTACGACTGGATTTAACGACTGTAGATTTACAGACATTGCTAACGTGCTAATAGTGTTGATGGTGGTAGATATATAATAAAATTCAATTATGGCGTTTAAGAAAATAGTTGTTTGTATCATCGTAGAATATCATTAAAACATAAGTATCTTACCAAATGGAATTTGTTTGTAAACGTAGGACATAACATATGAAATGTGTGATTTATCTTATTATTTTTATTATAATTTAGTCAACATAACAATACACCAGTTCAAGACGGCAACAAGTCTAAAATACGACTTTTTTAGATATTAACATCATTATGTTTGCAATGCCAAGATCCACATTTTTTTCATAAAGCTACTACTCGTATTCTATATTGTTGTCAAGATATAACAGAAGTTTCTTTATGTAGTTCAAAATTTTCACAACATTTCATACGCTTTTTTAAATTTTAAATATTAATGATTTTCACATAAGTGACTGTGATATAATGGTCTGGGTCCGTTGGTTTCCATGATTGATCTCACGGGCGTAAATCGATTTCTGAGGGCATTAAGGTCCTACCATTCAAATCCTAAAATAACGGCATAGCATGAGCGATTAGATAATCACTAGTTCTATTCTAGCCCAATCCTTATATTTTGGCTTAATATTTTAGATTTATTTAGATTTACATTACAAAATATAAACCTATTGGTATACATTCGCACAGATTTTGTCACTAATGACTCGGGTTTTGCCTTTCGGCATCTTAAGGTATTCAAGTGCACGGATGGCTGAACTTAAACTCAAAGGCAAAACCCGGGTCGTTTGTGACAAAACTTGTGTGAATGTACATAATTTAAACGATTCAAATTTAATATTGAAATCAAACACTTTTAGTCAAAATTTTAAATTATTAGTTATTTTGACTTGTTCCCATCTTGAACTGGTGTATCGATAAGTTTAAGTAAGAAGAAAAGATTTTTTTTATTTAAAAATCTCACAAAATAAACAAAACAATAATATCAAATTTTTTTGAAAATAATTTCATTTGGCTATTCAATTTCAACATCAAAATAAGAAGAAGTTAAAGTGTTACAATCAAACCAAAGAAGTTAAGATAAAGTATTGGAAAAGAATATAAAATCATGAAAATTTAGTGGCTTTATACACCGGATGACTGTACATACAAACGATTTCTGATGGCAAAAACCGTTCGGATCAAAATAGCCCGAGAATCTACAAAACAAAGAACTCAACGGGGGCTTAAATAGCTTAACGTGTAATAGCCGGGCCCTGTGTACCGTCATTAAAACAAATGACGTATCAAAAACTTACTCCCATGACAAAGAAAATGGCAAAGCTCTCTAACATAAATATTGATTGCCATGAAATGTTCACTCACTCAAGATATTTCAATTAGAAGGGTTCACGAATGTTTATTGGGAATCGCTTTAATTTTCAGCCGAGCCATCTGTCATTTTATACTAAAATGAACCTTTGTACACAATAAAGAGTCAGTTTGTTTTTATTTATAAGTCGATTATCAAAAAAGAATTCAACAAGAATTTGAAACAACAATGTTTCATATTTTATAATTAAACGAATTAAAAACGGTCTCTCATAACTTCTTTACATTATCAATGAATAGAAATTATTTTCATTGGATTAATAGTAATTAAAAGAACGTGGCTCTTTTTGGTGAATCGCATATCGATTTTATCTATAGTTAGCTTAAATTCTAATTTTAGCATGTCATAAATTTAACAATTATAATTTGCGTTGAAATAAACTAATTTATTTTGTGTCACCTTGACGGTATCTTAATTGGATTCGCTGTTTTATTGTATTAAAATTAAAGTGTTAAAAAATATGTTTAAACTCACATATAAGTTTTAGAATATTTGGTTTTGAAATAATATTTTATTTTAACTCTTTTCGTAAATATTTTTTTTGAATATTTGTTGTTTTTTAATTTTAATAAATGCGTTGTAATATTAAAAAGGTTTGTAAGATTATAAAGTTAAAAATTTACATACCTCTAATATTTGAACAGTTTTAAATACACTCCGCATGCATTTGTCCCATTCCACAACGTATTAAAATAGAACTTCGTATCACTTTACACATAAAATAACGAGTTATTATTCGATTAAAAATAAATCCATATATCGAAACTATTTTATTGAGAAATCACAGAAAATTTGAAACATATTCACTGCAAAAAAAAATGATCGAGGAATTATTATTTGTATCACTAGGACGCCAGTCGTCGAATCGCAGTCGATGTTTCGCTTAGTATGGGGACTCAACGTCGGACTGGATTCACCTTTTGGCGTCTTGGCGATTGTTGTAAGGAGACTTTCGGGATGCGGTGGGTCAGTGGTTCTTGACCATTGGCTTATTGAATTTTTGCTTCCATAAATAAGCACAAAAAAGCATTTTAAACTAAGCGAATGTTAAATACTAAATCATTTTTTCAATTCAATTACATTTGATGTAAACGAAAAGGCTTAGTTTTTAACGCAAATAACATATATTTTTACTATGGCATTGTAATTTTTTTATGAAATAATTTTAATATTTCGTACATATTTTTTCGTTTAATATATATTCATATTAAATTTATTAAATTAGTATTATCACAAAGTTTTCAGATTTTATTTTATTTTAAAAATGAACTTCCGCAAAGCTACCGCCGAATCAATAAAATACATTATTTTGTTTACTTTCAATTTCACATACTCTTCTTATCTCAGGTTACATTAATTTTGATAAAACTATGAACATCATCAAATTATTCTGCACTTTTAAAAATAATTTTGAATAGTTAATAATAAAAGTATTCCGTAATGAATTTCAATTTCACTCCCTTCATCTCAGATAACATCAATTTTTCTAAAATTTTTGATAAAGATATAAAAATTATCAAATTGTTAAGGACGTTTTTCAATTTTTTTGAAAAGTAACAAATACTAAAATATTTTAGCAAAACATACATTTTCTTGTTGGAGTCAATGTTTTTGTTCTTGGCTCAAAATTGTCGGAAAACAAATACGTGTGAAATTTAAATTGTTGAAAATCACTGCGGAAAAATACGACGCGTGTAGTGATTTGGGTTGGTCGAGCGTGTTCCTCGCGGATGCAAAGTGAAGCGTCGAGACGTCCATGATATGTGACGTCACGGTCCAGAAATACCCGATGCGTACTTGTTGATCGGCTGGCCAGCTACAGGCAAAGAACCGCCTCTTTCTTATTTGTATTTGAAAAACGATCAGAATTGGAGAAAATAACATTTCTACACCCGATTTAGACTTGGAGTTTCGTTTATAAAACAACATGTTTATTTTAGTAGAGTTATTTTTAAAATGATGACAACATTCTTTAAAGGTTAATACTCGCATTTCAATTTATTTTAACACCAAGTATCTATATGATAACGACCAGAGTGGTACATTTAATTTCATAATAAATTTTGTCATCAACTTCTTTAGTTAAAGATACAGGTAATTTTTCAAATGATATAAAACGAGAAATTTTATTTAAGTAATATGAAAGACCATTTTTTTATACGAATTTAACAATCGATGTATTCAAGAGATTATTATTTTATTAAGTATTGATTCAAACCAAACATAACCAGTCACAGTGGCATATAAATGTAACAATTACTATATTTTGAAAGATTTTTATTGATTGTTTATTGATACTTGGTTGTATTTTAATGTATAAAAATAAACGATCATGAAATATATCTGATTACTGCGTGTTTTTAAATTTAAATAATTATTTAGAGGAAAAAACCAAATCGTGTTCCGTAATACTTGACAATGTTTATTAAGCCGCAAATACTAACGACTGCCATTGTGGCTTAGTTTACCTTGCGGTTGATTTAAAATCCTACAACTCTGCCAAATCTAAAACAAAAAATACATTTTATGTTGGGTTTTAATTCATTTATCATTTTGTTGACAATTTAAGTATAACCTGTCTTGAATAACAAAGTATTTGTCTGGATTTAATTGCTGATTTTGGTAAACCCGACCAAATACAAATCAAGCGAAAAATCCGTGCCCTGACATTGAGTGGACTCTCTCACGTATTATTAATAAATTCAACGTTCAGTCCAAAAGCGCAAATGTGTTTTTTTTTTTTTGAAAGCGTACCTGAAACAAATAAGCTTTATTCATGTAAATGACCCACAAACCTGAAAAGCTCGTTCCACTTACTCAAACAGCTTTTGACCGTGACTGACAATATCGTCAAAAAGTTGACAAAGAAAAATATATTACGCCTGTAACTGATTGCAAGGTCAACACATTTCATATTTAGAGCACTTTTAGAACTCCTCTTATTTACCGTCAACAACATACTATTTATCCAGTTACAAAATGAAGATTCGTGAAATTGGAGTTTTATAATTTTTTTTTAAAATAAGACTTGATAATAATTTATTTTCATTATGTATATTTTTTCTTCATTTTATAAAACTCAATCGTCAATCTATCTGAACGACACTAACAACAAATTTACGTAAGAGATTAAAATCATACATTTATTGCGGGATCTTTTTTAAATTCGTAAAAAATGATTGTTTTTGCTTTAATAAATATTTTCATTTCGTATATTTTTTTTTACGTAGTAAGATAATTTTTGCATTTTTAAATATGGGTTTGTGTATACATAATATAATTATTCATATGTTAGAGCAATAATGCATCATAAGTGAAACTACATTTCCTCTGGCGTTTTTAGCTTTTTAGTGTTTTTTTTTTTTTTGGAAAATACATTTTTACTGATAGTCACTAATTAAAATGTAGTTTTACCTAAAATAAACTTTCGCTCTAATATTTATAAAAAAAACGCATATTTTTTAATGTAATAAACAATTGGAGTTGATTTGGTTGTTTCAAATTTTTTAAAAGTCATTAAATTCTTGTAAAAAAGTTAGTGAAATGAATCATAGTTGCTTTTGGTGGTTTTATGTTTTTAATATTCTTTTTATACTTGAAAAAATAGTTCATATGTTCAAATGAAAATAATTAAAGAAGATTGGGCTAATAAATTATTTGGCTAAATAGTGCAGCCATCAATTATCAAAATATTATAACCATGCATGATAAAAGTGAGCAACTATTGAGAACAGTAAATACATTTTATGAAATGAATAATTAATCAACACGGGCTGAAGTAATAACTTATTCAAACAGATGTAAAGATATACTTCGCATTGTCTATGAATTTTCAAAGTTTCCACGAATGAGTATCTTATGTATGTTTGCTACGAGGGATTGTACACCAGCTGTCTTCTTTATTTTTCGGTAATCTTTTAAAATTGTTAACCATTTTTTTTATTCAAACAAAAATATCTGTAATATCTAATTTTATTTTTATATGTTAGTTCATTTTATAATTGATACAGATAAAAAAATTTTTTCGTGTTTTTTTAGTCAGTAAATTTTTCTTTTATAAACACGAATAAAGTGAATTTTATAAAATTTGATCTATCATTTAAAATGGTATTTTAAAAAAATATATTTATGCATCTTTTACTGTTTTAGAAAAAATAATTTGATTTTGATTTTACGTATCTTTGGAGTAATCTAAACCATTTTAAATTTTATATTAAAATGAACTTCCACAAAGTTACCGCCGAACCCATCGAAAAAATTCTCGGTTGAAGTGCTTAAAACTTTTGTAGTAGACATTGCATAGGATTTTTTTTATCATTAAAATGTTTTACAAAATAAACTTGAAAGATATTCAGAAACTTAAGAAATGTTCGATTTGTATTTTTTTTTCTTTTTTCACTGCGCATTTTCTATTTTAAAAATGAATGAAGTCGTGAATAAATTAGAGCTGACGTGCTAACTGACACTTTTCCCGGAACCCCGGTAAAATGTTTTTTTACGGAATTAACCGCTTTGCATACCCTACAGCAAACGTGCGTATTGCTTTCATGTATAGAAGTTACACAAGTTTCATAGTTTTAACATGATTATAAATCAGAATAACCGTTTATAGAATATGTGTCACACTATTATTCAATTGAATATTATGTTAAACGCGAGTGATTTATTTAAAACAATATAATATAATCAAACTTCTCAAAAACCTTTCATATATTGTAATAGGGAATGTTTGTATTATAACGTCTAGAAATAATAAAAAATGTTGTAAATATTTAAATTACGATCTTACATTGACATTGTAAAGGTTTTTATAAATAAATAATAATCCTCATAAGTGATGAGTGATGAGAATCTTTTTTTGCGATCATTATGTAAAAAATTGATAATTTCACACCCGAAATTAAACTGCTACAAGTTGAAAATCACGTTTTTTTAATTTTGACTACTTTTCATAGTGTCTCATCCAAAAGATGGAAAAGGAAGGAGTGAAAATTCCACATCTCAAAGATGTTATACACCAGTGTTTCTCAACCTTTTTAGGAGCATGGCCTATTTTGAGTGTCTTTATTTTTCTGTGGCCCCCATACCTTTTTTTTTAGCTCACCGAGGAATTTGAAATCCTCAATTTGCCCGTGGCCCCCCTGAACTGTGTTGTGGCTCCCCAAAACAAAAATAAATCTCTGTGGCCCCCTGGGGGGCCACATGGCCCACCGTTGAGAAACCATGTCATACACTATATAAAACGGCAAGATAGAGCGTTATATGTAGTTAAGTTGCATGTAATATAAAATCATTGGTCAGTACCGACAAAACACAAAATGTGACAGTTTATTCGCATATCTAAAATCTAAAAGGCAAAAACTTTGAAAACCATTTTTTCTTCTTGAGGTTTTTTTAATTCTGGCGATTCAGCTGTGGTTGTGTAAAATTGCACTTGAAATTTTGTTTAAAAAATACAATTTAATCTAAAGTATACCATGTTTATTATTTGTTGAGTTGCTTTTACTTCTTTAAATGGTTTGTATTAGGAATAAAAACAGCTGGAATATTTTATTATAATTCAATTTTCAATATTTTGAATGCAAAATAATCAGCTGTTTACAATGCCATCTTACCAAAGATCATTGTATTAGGTGGAGATAAGATAATCCATTGTAAAACGTTGCTAACGAAAATTTCATTAGATGAGTTGAGTGATGAGACGGTTGAATGTGTCTTTTATAATTATTGCACATCAAAAGCGTGCATTAGTTATTTTTAAATATTAATAAAGAATATATTTATCAAGCTGCCAGTGAATAAAAAAAGATTCTACCTTTCTCAAACACAGTTAAAAATATCGACTAAATGCTTACTTGAAAAAATAAGATTTATCGTTTTGAAAAAATTCAATAAATACAATATTCTCACCAACTAAAAAAAAGTGTAGTTCACATATAGAAAATATTGTTTAAGGGAATGCCTAGTAAAAAATCATGAAAAAATATATTGACATCACCGGGAATTTCTGGAATTTTAAATCAAAGCATTGATAGCGGACTTTTTATCAGAAGTTCGATCGCCGAAATCAAACGTCAAACGGCATGCAAAAATACGCGATTTCCGGTATATATCTGCTCATAATATTCGAAATTGGATTTCGTACATGTTAAAAGTGTCTTTTGAAATATTTTTACTATAAAATTGAGCTATATTTTATTTTTATCATTTGGATTGTATTTAAAAATTAAGCGTAAAAATAAAAGTAGTTTTCGATTGACATTACTACAAATTGTTTACAGAGCATTAGAGTTTTTTGACTAGAATTTTTTTCTTAATTCCAAGATGTTTTTAATTATTTCTATACTAGCTTCTTTTATCAATAACAATAGTAAGACACGACTATATTAAGTTTACGTTTTTAAGTATAACACACGCCCCTCGTGGAAACTACAGGGGCAGTACTGCTATTATATAAAGGTAGCCAAATAGTTAGCCTGTGTGGTCGAGTGGTCAACATCGTTGGCTACCGCTACGGAGGGCACGCGTTCGAATCCCAGTACGAGCAGTTTTATAAATTGATTTTTCAATTGATTTATGAATTTCTGTTCAAAGGCATGGATGTATGTGATGTCTTGAATTCCCCCCTCCCACCCATCATATCTTATGAACGGGGCGTATCGAGAGCGATTAGCTAACCACTAGTCCTGTCCTAGCCCTTTCCTTCTATTCCTACTCTCTTTGGAAAAAAGAGAGGTTGAGCAACTGAGTAACAAGCAGTTCTCGTAGAAACATTTCTGTTGAGATAAACTCCATTAGGAGTCCATATGCTCCATATTGGGAGCGGACATGGTAAAAAAAAAAAGTTAATGACGTATATTTTGGTTGCAACGATTATGGAATCGATCCCCAGTGCGGACAATTTTAATAGCTATTTTTTTCAATCAGTATTGTTTAAAGTCATGAATGAAATTTATTACCTCTCATCCGATCCTGAAGTTAAATATAAAATTTTCTACATATATTTAAAAAAAAAAATTGAGTGACTAAAAAAAGTTCTTGTAGAACAGCGTTTATTGAAATTTACTTAATTAAAGGAATATTACAACACTATTGTATGAAAATTTGGAAGAGATACAGCTGAGAATATAAATATAGAAAGAAATTTTCTTTGAAACTTTTTATTTAAAGTATACTTAGACTATGCTGATAATTTTCACGTATACACGCTGTGTTGTATTTCAAAAACTTCAGAAAAAAATAATTAGTTCAAATTACTCGCCTTGACCTGAATAAGGAGCCGTTTCCGGTCATTCCGCCGCTAAAGCTATTTCTGCTTTCACTGAAGAAAAAACAAATACACCGTTAACCGCAAAAAGGCGTAATGAAAATGGAAGACTTTCGATGATTAGAATAAGATAAGAAGGAAGTTTTGAACGGAATGCATAATTTAATAAATCAAGGTTAAAAAAATCCGACAGCGAAAATGAAGTAATACGCTTGCGTTGAATCATTACTACTTATAAAGCCTGGTTTTTTAGTACCGCAGTTTTCTTGGTTACGTTGGTCAATGTTTAAATTTGCAATCAAGAGCGACACATGAATTAATTGTAATATTACAATTATTTAAACGTAAATTAAGATATCTTTATTATCAGAGAAACCACTTAATAAAAAAATAGTTTTCGATGAATAAATTCAGAAGAAATAACATTAGAAACGATCTTAACTTAAAGTGAATAGAATTTCAAATACGTATGTATACAAACCGCACGCATCGATTTTTTCAAACTAGCTTTGTTCACGAATTCTAAATTTTATGTAACATTCACCAAACTATCTGACACCATATTCGCAACTTTTTCACATGATATATTCAACAGCGTCACAATGGTGTATACTTGTGAGTAGTGGAGAATATAATTGAGTTTGTATCTCTCTAATTAGAACGTTTTGACTTTTTAATCCGCATACAAACTTTTTCGATTGATTGTTTAAAAATATACACAATTCTCAATCAATTTATGTTTGTTTGTTTTGTATTTTGGCTTCATAAATATTGAATATTGAAATTTGAACCCGTCAAATAAACAATAACGGTATTTTACCCTATAATTGTTTGTTTATGTTAAAAACATAAAACAATTATGTTATACAAGCAAATTTTTGAGTTTGTTGATGAAGATGTTTATGTTTAAAACCAAAAATCAGACAATTACTTGAATATTGATTTTACCGTCAGCGTCATCTATGTATGTTCTATTAAATAACTACTTTATTTTGAAACAACGACCTCTGGTAAACTGGCGAATAAGTAATTTTGATACTTCATAGACGATTAAAAAATATTTGTTTTCAACGATTAAGAATTCACCTGACAGTCAGTACAGATAGTTGTATGGAAGTATATAACTAACTTTATTACTATAATATACAGGCCCATAAGAAGACGGACCGAAAAAGGTAGAGTTGCCACGATCTTCATTACCGAGGGCATAAAAAGTTTTATTTGGTTATTATTTTACATTTTTTCTATATTTTTAAATGTGATATTTTCTTCATTCCATTTTTTCAATGAAATGCCCCAAATAACTGTTTTAATTATCAGTGAAAGACCCTCACTTCAATATTGATAAAAAAATTCTAACCGCTTAAAGTCCATTATATTGCAGTACATGATACGACATCATTTTTTGTCATTGATAGCTAGATTTCACTTCTCTGCTTTAAAAAAGTAACCAATGTTAGAAGTTTTCAAAATTCAGTTATAGGTGACGTATTCAGAGCTGATTTTTACCCTTATTTGAATATATTACCATGTGTTTGGTCTACTCATAAAGTAACTTGATTACTTATAAGATATTTTAAAAAAAATCTGAGTATATCCTTCAACCATCATTCGAGGATTATTGGATATATAAAGTCATTGTTAGTATATTTTTATATTTATGGTCATATTATTGACACAGAAACTATTTTTTCTCAATACTTAGAACAAAAGGTTGTTAGAACAATAATTTGAAAAAAAAATATAATTAAGACTTTTAGACAATAAGAAAATAGAGAGTTTGAATCCACTGGCCTGTCTATTAATTAAGAATTGTTATCCTATCAACAGCTAAAAACACAATCTTTACAGATTATGCACCTAGTATTTTTGGACTTGTACTCAAGTGTAATTAGTTGTTAATAAATATCGAAACGTTTTTCTGCCATTGCTCTATTTTTTGATAAGTTCGGAAATATTTTAAATAAAATGATATCGACTGTGGAAAGGAAAAAGGACGTAACCCACAGTTTTTTCAAAACAGGTTTTTTTCGATAATCACAATGTATCAAACCTAATACACGTTATATTACAAGGATGCAAGCTGAAAATGCCGAATTAGTATCTAAATTTAGCTTTTAAGTTTGAAAAAGATGACCTTGTAAAAAGTAAAAACTAAGAAAATAGACTGAAATAAAGGTTTTTACCAGACAAATTCTTTAATAATTATTATATTATATCAATTTTACACCAGCTTAGAAGTCTCCGTGCACTTAAAGATTGTGTATAATTCATAATTTGCGTATGTCACAAAATCATCAAAACACGTTTTTTGAGCCTCCTGTAAAATTTGATATGTGTGGGTTACGTCCTTTTTCCTTTCTACAGTCGATATATATGAAATGATAACATTTAATGTCCGTTTGAGATAACACGTATCTATAATAAACAAAGACCTCTATTTATTTACAATTTTTTTCAAAGCTCTGAGAAAAAACACTTTAGTTCTTGACTGTTTATATCTAAGACTGGCGGTCACTTAGCTTATTTTTTTTTATTTTCAGAAAGTTTTAAGACATTTGCGTATAAATAAAGAATCATAAATCGATCAAAATGATCCCAAGGCCCATTCAGTGATTAAATTTTCAATCGTAATACAGGTAGGCAACTGATCCTTTGTAACCCCCACAAACATTAATATATTTATACATTTGTATTTTAAAATTGTATAAATAATCATGATGACCATGAGAACTCATCACTTGGAGTGTCATTAATTATGAGAGATTTAAATCAGAATGTGTGCTAAATAAGAATATTTACACACCTTTGGATCTGAGCCATTTACATAACGAAATAATTATCAATCGAAATCAGCAAAAAAAAAACTTTACATTCTGCTTAAAGTTTCGTCAAAAGTTCTAGAAGAGCTAAAAATAGTAATATTTTCATCTGAGATGTTGATGAATGAATAAACACGTGTATCTTTTTTTGTGACATATTACACTTAAAGAGAAAGCTTTGGAAATTTTCTGGGTAGTAACTACTTTTTAGCCAATTGCTTCCTACATATTTTTTGCGTTTTGTGGTTTACACGTTTTGTTAATGATATTGCTAAAAAACCTATTTATAAAACATGCCAAAAAGATAAATTTATTTCGTGTCAAAATAAATATTTCTGTTTTTTTTAATAACAAAAGTAATATGAAAGTCATAATTATGTTTTATATCGACAAAAAGATGTTGTTTTATCAATGATATGTAATTAATACAAAAATCATGCACTAAACATAATATTTTCTTCTCTTTGAAAATGTGAATTCTAGTACGCAATTCGATTTTTTTTCTTGTAATCTCATGGTTGATATATCTATGATATCTGGAAAAGGTCACACATTTAAGATATCTTGAATTCGGTTTTGAATTTTTTCAACAAATAAAAATGTTTTTTGTTTTAAAATTGCCCAAAAAATAATTCGATTAACTCTGCTAATTACAATTATTAAGGATGGTAACGCTTCAATAAACATATTTATTTTATAACAAAGTATATATTTGCATAGTTTTGGCAGAAGTTGGTAAGTAATAACATTTACGAAAATGAAATAAGTGCAAGCTGAGATTTTTTGAAATAACTCAGTATGTGCTTTTATTACACAAATTATACAAAAAAAAAACAATACGTGCGTTATTTATAGAAAATAACGCACGTATTTTATTTATTTATTTTACTGTTTTTCATACCTTTAATTAATGTGTATCGAATTGAAATATCATACATATCATAAGAATTTAAATTTCCATTAGCTATCAACACAAAATTTTCGATTTTTTACCTACTTTTTTTTACTAGTTTGATGAAGATATATAATATAGATAGCAATCTTTGATATAAAAAGGTTATATTTTTTTTTTAAATCAATGTCACCTGCCATATAAACCCACAGTTAAAATAAATATACGTTATCAATGTTTAACATAAATAAAAATCATTTGTAGACATACAATTATCAGCATACATTAATTAAGAAAACTAACTCAATACCATCTCAAAGAGAAAAAATGAATATGCCTTGTATTTAATGTTAAATTTTAAACATATAAAACACTTATTACCGCTACTATTATTTACCGCGACTGGTTATCAAAAACGTAGAAAGATGTTCTTATGAAGACGTACGATGCACTAAAATTTAAAAAAAATAAAAAGGTGTTTTTTAACTATTCTTTACTTTTAACTTAATTTTAAAGTGAAGAGTTTTCATTGAATACTCACAAGAAGGTGTAATATATTCACAGTTTGTGATTTACACCTAAAAGTTTTCTTCCCGTTAAAAGAGTATTAGATACAACTCTCTTATGGGAAAATTTTATCGTTAACTTTTTCAATGAACATATTTATGTTTAAAATAGTAGTAAGGTTGTAAAATGTACATTTTTCTCAATTTATTTTTAAGATCTGTTTAAATCCAATGACAAATAACATGACACATATATTTAATGTAAATATTATTAAACAAAAATCAAAATGAAATTTGTGGTGTAGGATGGACGATTCAGAACATAATTGCTACATTCTTATTATATGATGATATGTGATATTTTATTAATTTAAAATAATGTACCACATTTTTACTGGGTGACGCCAACTTTTCTCGAAAAAAGTTGGAGTGCTGTCAGTAAAGTACACATTCCTCTGCGGCATTCTCTTAAGGTTATGGTTTTCAGGCAATTCCTACTATCTAAGAACACTTTGACGTTTCGGCAATTGTCCCCTTCGGCGTCGCAAAATTGACTTTTCAGGCACGAACGCGGTTATTTAGAGGAAAGAGAATATTTTTCGTCTGCGATAACTTTCCCTGAGATGAACGTCCTTTGTAAGATTTTTTTGGCCCAGTTGAATAATAAAATTTCCGCGTAGACGAAGAGATTTGAATCTAAAGCGAGCCGAGTTTATTTTTTGCTCATACGTGAGTTACCGGAAAATGTGTTTATTTTGTTTTATTACTCACTGCACTGAATATTCAAGGTACCTTATGGTATTTTCATATCAATTGACTATTTAAAAGGTTAGCATACTCCACCATATATAGATATTAAAAAATACACGTATCACCGTATTAAAACGATTAAAACTTAAATCGTATTTCACAATTTGTTAAAAAACTTAAAAAGATTAAGCCATCAATTAAACATGAACTAAAATTCAAGAAAAACGTTTTTTTTTGTTGTACAATTCAGAGTTGAATTTTGAAATCTTATACTCTTCAAACATAAAAGACACATTATTTTTTGTGAAGTATTTGAGTTGTGCTATTTCCTTATATTATTTTTTTAGTATCGTTCTAAATTATTGTATAATTCACAGTAAAATAAAAATTACGTCAGTATAAACATTCACTTACAAACGTATTAATTAACAATCAGTTTTAGCTCAAGTTTATATCGTTACGGATGAGGTAACGTTAGTATACAGAAAAGCTCTTGACATAGTATAAATAACTTTACGGCTTAGGTTAGGTTAAGTAATTTAATGAAATATTGAACTTGAATAAACAGATGAAAAAAACGACAATATTGAAAGCAGGAACTTAAATTTTTGAAGTTATGTCAAATGTCAAATAACAGCGGAGAGTGGAAACTGGCTAGCTATGTCCCAGGTGGATGCGTGATTGCTTTTAAGTTTGTGAACAATTCAACTGCTTCTGTTAAGTAATGTACCCATCGGCTAGTTAAGGTCATATCTTCTCCCGTTTGTTCTGTAATTGGTTAATATGAACAATGTATTTAATGTATAATATATTATACAATCATCACATAATATTGTGGTCAAGAATTCGGTGATACATACTGTTATGAAATAGCTCAATATACAAATATAGGTATATTTTGCAATTACGTAACAGTTTTTGAACGAGTAAGCGTAAGTCCCAGTACGAACAGCATTTTCTGTTCAAAAGCATGAGTGTTTGTGATGTCTAAAAAATCCTTCCCATCGTTCCGATCCTTCAATAACTGGGCATAGCAAGAGGGATTAGTCAACCACTAGTCCTGTACAAGCCTTATCATTATATCTCTAAGACTCTCTTAAAAAAAGGGAGGTTGAGCGACTGAGTAAAAAAAGGTTTTCGTAGAAAAACTTCTGTTGAGATACCTCCATTAGAAGGCCATATGCTCCACATTCGGAGCGTTCATGGATATTTAAATAAAATTTATGAAATTTTCTCATTATTTTCTTGCTTTATAAAGTTCTTTTCAGTCAATGGTATATGCTAGATAGTATGTTATTAATTTTCTGTTTATAAAGGACAAAAAACAAATTCATCAAAAAAATAAAAGTGATCTATACGAGATATAAATAATATAAATTACATCACTTATTAACGTTATTGATGTGTTGGCCTGTTAAGCGGCCCATAAAAAAGATTGATTAATTCTTAACAGTATACGTAATTTACGACCCTGTAAGTGGAAAGTAATTTACTTTGGTATACGCAGAAAACAGCCTCTACCGATCTCGTTGTTCTTCTTAGACCTGTCGGGTATGATTTTGTTTTTTAAAAGATTGCGAAAGCTTTGCGTAAGTCATGGTAAATCTTTTATCTCGGAAATCGGTCTTTAAAATATTTAGATCGTACAACTTAAAACCCAGCTCAAAATCGTGAATTTTTTCAATTATAGTTTATTGAAATTTCTATATATTTAGTAGAAACTTTGTGGTCATTTATTTTTAATATATAATTAAATTTGGTACACAAAATTAAAAATTACACATTTTGTTACACAGCGGATTAACGTTTCATAAATTATATTATATTTTTTCATGGACAAAAAGAAATTACTATACGTTTATTTCAATAAAATATGATTGAACGATATTTTAAAATAAACATAATTTTTGCAGCATTTGATAGGCCGAATGTTGAAATGAATGAATCGAATTTGAATAAATGTAATAATGTCAACTTGTTGAATTTTTGTTGTTTATGGCGATAAAATTAAGGAGGTTTAACAATGTTTGAAACCATGCAGTTGGTAACTTATGATTTCACTGCTTATGTAGCAACCAAGGCTGATGAGCCTAACTCTACGACTCCAACACCAATTATGACTCGTATACTGGTAGCAACTAATAAAACAGCTGTGGAATAAAAGCCTTAAAAATACTCAATGACAAAATGTATCACTGAAAGTTGTAAGAAACCGAAATTGAGTTTTAATTTTTACATGCAATCTATTAATTTACTTTTCTATTTAACTTCAGAGACATATATTATTTAACTACTTTTCAACAAAGCAATACGAAATAAAAAAACGATTTGATTTGAAAAAATAGTGTTTTCAGTCTTCTAACAAAGAAAATACACATAATAATAGTTAATCGTTATTGCGTTTCGTACCGTTTTTAAACTTCTACATTATTATTATTCATCGCACATTATTTGAATTGCCCGTAATTAAGTAAAATTATTTTGAAATTTGGTATCGCTCCCTATACAAAGTATACGTGTAGATGCGTATAGAAACAGAACAATATTAAGTCTGGCCACAGCCTAATTCATTAAACGGCTTTTGTTTTGGGGGCGTCTTCTCTTCAAGCCTTGTCACGAAAATTCAATTAACAACACTTGGAAAACGAGAGAAAAAGTGTATATATAATTTCAATGTCAGCCTAGCTTGTGATAGCTTTTATTTTGTACATTTTTAAGTGGCTGAGACTTGACACCCTTGTCCAACCGAACGTTCCAGGTAGTAGCGCCCTGGACTAACGATATTGTTTTATATAATAAATTGACAAATTGAAATATGTAATTTAACAAAATTCTTCAACAATCACAAATTTATTTTATAAATGCTGTCTTCTTAATCTGAAAAGCTGATTAAATAAATTAGTTTAATCTGATATTTTGAAATACTAATTCAAAATACTTTTTTTATACTATTTATTGTTTGAAAATATATATTTAAAAAAAAACATTTGTGATTTTATTTAAGATTTCGACTGAAGGTGCTAGGTGATTATTCAATATAAATTTGAATCGTTCAAATTATGTACATTCTCACAGATTTTGTCACTAACGACCCGGGTTTCGCCTTTCGGCATCTTCAGGCGTTCAAGTGCACGGATGAACTTGAACTGACGCTCATTAAATAAATGTTTCGTGTGTATATAATAAATAAATGTATCATTGAGTTTATTGCCATTGCTGGCGAAAAGATAAGCTTATGGGAATGCCCAAAGATTTGAATAGTGAGTGGTTTTAAGAAATATATTCATTTGTTTGTCGGAAAAGGTTTTATGACTATATTTATATAGGGTATAAGAGTGGAGACCCCGGAATGTTCAATATTTCATTTAAAATCGGAAGGCGATGCAGTTGTGCTCTGTTTATTTCCAAAATTTCCTGGTAAAATAAGCTTATGACCGTCCGTATTTGGGTGTAACATTTGTGATTTCATTTACTTTTTATTTCATCTCTATTTAAGCTAATAACAATTATTATTGTTAATAGTATACACACTATTCACCCTGTTTAAGTTTTTTTCCGTACATGCTTGATTTTTAATGTATTTGGCGACTTAAAGCGAAAAAAAACATATATGTTTATGAGAACCACAAAAAAATATGACATTTCACATAAATATGAGTAAAACTTTTTATCTCACTCGTGATAAAAAAAGCCTTGCCACCTTCCACTGGAAAAGAACAATGGACATCTATTCAAACTGACATATATTCAGGTGGACATATACTTGGGTAACATATATTTAGCTGACCTGTTGGTGACAAGCCGCGCAAGGGAACCCTTATACAAACCTTCCTACAGGCTTTCAATAAAATACTCTTAAAGAGAATGATATAGGATGAAAGAGAATATTGAATTACAAAAATAATTACTATTATTGAGTATTTATGATTTTTAATACGTTACTACCAAAAAAACTCTTTTTTTTGTAAATACAAGTATATATGCGCTGTACGTACGCTGTCATCTTATTTTTATCATATTTTTGGGTAAATTTTACACATAATCAAATTTAATCAATAAACACAATTGGAACATAATCTATGCAAGATAAATGCTTTGAGTACTAATTACTACGAAATTACATGTTGAACTTTTTATGTTTATTGTATTTTTATTCAAATTAAAAAATATCAAACATCGGCAATAGTTCTAATCTTGTATGAGAAAAAGTAAAAAAAAAAACTAGGAAGATTAAAACACTCAAGTGAGCTTAAAAAGATTCATCTTATCATTTTATTTTTACGTACATTATACATGGATATATTTTTAATAGTTGTAATAGAGTTTCACAAAAGACTTGCAATAATGATTTTTAAACATAATTTTATTACAGTCTATATAATATTTGTGTATATTTATTTCAATAAAACTGTTAGCGAAAAGATATGAACACAAAACCAACTAACAACAGATATTCGATTTCTAGCTTAGCGGCGTAACGAAAAATGGTGCACACTTATGGTTTTTAATACATCCGGTCCAGCCGTGATTTTTGTTCAATGTGCAAAGTTCCGGCGGTGCTGTGGCCTTGTCCCGCCGTCAGGCTTTGACGGCGGTCAGAGAAATTGATAAAATCAGAAGCACACCGACGTCTAAGACGTCCCCCTGCCATTCTATGTTGATGCATTGATTCGAAGCGTTGAAGTTTCTTTAGACGTTATGCCTACTGCGCAAGTCTCACAACTTTCCAGATATAAGACATTTAATTATCAATTATTTTGAAACCACTACCTAAAGGCAGTCAATATTTTATTTCATTGTCTATTAAGCTGTCACTGTATTTTTTAGATTTATGTTACACACTTTCAAACTGCGCTATATATATAGGTTTTAGCGAATCAATAGCGCTTATCAAATATTGAATAAAAATAGAAAATCGTATAAAACGTCTTTAAGGTGCTCGCTCTCAATTATTGGTAGTAAGATATTCCATTAAAAATATTTTTTTATCATTAATGACACCGGTTTCACTGACCGCCAGGATTATCGTCTGATTTGTTATTATTGGTAATGCCAAATAAAAAATATTTCTAAAAGAAAGTGATACCATATTATAGCTATATTTGATTCAAAAGTTATTACCATGGAATTATTATGCAGAATTTTTAAATAAGTTTAAAAAAAACACTTTGAAATTTTGTTGATCACGTTCAAAGCCATGCTTAAATTCAAGTCGAATCAAACGTAGTAATTCGTTTTCAAATATTCAAACAGGTAGGCGGTGGTTGTTTTATTGACGTTTCTGCGTGCAATTTCCTTAATTAGTTTTAAAATGTCAACTGGGTTAAAACCTCAGTTAAACATTCCCTTACGATTTGAAATTGAAACAGAATTTACCTGGACTACTAGTTGAGATTAAATTACAATTAGAACTACTTTTGGTGTAGCGAGTTTAATCAAACAATTTTACTCCATCCGCAATGAACAAAGAATAATACACTTGCTTTTATTGACTTTATTATTTCTGCGCTGTTTTAATTTGCATTTAAAGAAGTTTAAACTTTTACATTTACTTATAATATTAAATTTAATATTGAAAACTTTGCTAATGTCAATTGGCTCTCATAAAATTATTTCCTCCACTCAAAAACCAACAGTTAAAGTTTATCAATTGCAAATGTAAAATTTTGAATTTATTTACAAATATATATAAGAAAATTTATAAAATTTTAATTCTAACTTTAACATTACGTAGTATTTCGTTAATTTAAATAAAAAAGGTTTGCTCTCAAGGTATGGATTATGTTTATTGATTCAATTAAAAATATAAGGTCTTAACAGTGTCAATTTAGTTTAAAACTTTACTTCATGGAAGAAAAAATCATGTGGATATGATAATCAAAACATAAAACATTGTTTATTAAGAATACAAAATGTTTTGTTTTTACACATATTTTTACGCATGACTTAAAAAATCAATTTCGAGTTGACCATTAAGTGAATAATTAAAATGGTTTAACGGTATTAGAAAGTAGAACGGAGTGTGTGTATAATATGATACATCATTGAACCCCAAAATTTACTTTGAAAAAATGTTTAGAGCTTTGGAAAAAATAATTAAATTTACACATCTTTTACTCTAGTATGTGAGTATTTTTAATAAAAATATTCAAACTCTCACCACTTATGTGTTTTTGTTGATTTTTAGAAAAATATAATGGAATAACAGATTTTACTGGCACCTTTAGTCAACCTTACATTTTATCAATAGGGTGCTTTACTTCCTTTAAATCACTATTTTCAAAATTATAGTACATAGCAAGCATACTGTAGAAATTAATAAAAAAAAATCTATGGACTTAACTCAGATCTATTGAGGCTATCCTTTGAAAAACAAAATAAAATCGTAAACGATAAGTATTCTTCGGTCGGTTTTATTTTCGCCGGCAAAAGTTTCCTCCAAATTGTACACGTTCTATCAAAAGTCAAGGAATAAAACCTTAAAGGAAACTAATTTGACCTTTTTCCGCAGTAAAATCTCACCACTTGTTCCTGCTTTACATAGTTTTGGCGAGAAGTCAAAGTGACGACCAGCAACGCTGGATGGCTCGGGAATACAAATAAGGCAGTAAGGTTTCCGTCTCCTTTAGAAATACCTTCTTGGCGCCAAGTCTCACGCTGAATATTAGTTTGCATGTCATTTTGGTAAAGTTTCCAAACGAAATTCTGCAAAACCGTGACTGTTTCTAAGTCGTTAATTTCCCGGTATTGCTTTGAATTAAGAAAATTACCCAAAACTGGTATTCATTTAAACTAAATTCTAAAACAATCTTTAATACGAGTGTAATAAAATAACCGATAATTACTATTTCAACTTAAATAAATTGAATGTTCATCATTAATTTATTATTTTTCACATTAACATTATAAAATGAAAATTGCTTCACAAAGTCATGCTTAATAAATATTATTTGTAATATAATTTATGATGTTAGTTTAAATAACAAGATACACTGTGTATCTCTTCAAGGCCAGTATATATAGCTAAGTCAATGCAGGCTTCAACATAGTTTTGACGATATAGCTATAAATTGATTTTATTAAAAATAATTGTAAAGCTAAATAATTTGATATTTTTAACCGTATAATAAAAAATGTTCTACCAAGTAAATGCCAATTATATCAATCAAGAAACATTTGCTTTTATTATAAAAAAATAAATGTGGTCCGTTTGGTTTGAGTCGCTCTATGAAAAAAAAAATGAAAACTAGATGTTAAATAATCATTTTTACAATTGATTACAGTAAGTACGCAAAATGATTATGTCTATATTATTTTCCAAGCTAACTTATAAAGACAAAGTAAATTCCACTCAAACGTATTTCTAAGAATGGGGTGAATCCCGAATAGTTATTAATATAACCAAGAACTAAATGATTTTATATTTTCCCCTTATTATATAGTTAATACCAATTCAATTAATTCATTTTTTATACTCTTCAAGCTTACGAAAACGAGCTAATTTTGTTATAATTTGATTTAATTTTAAGTCCTTCATATAATATTAACCGATAAAATCAATTATTTTCAGTATCATAAATATAAGCGCCGTACATATTGAATAATGTATTACAATTGATCGATGAAAAGGGGATGTTCTAGAATTACCACCCAAACACAGAAAGGGAGTGTAGGGAGGTGGCCGGTGTGGTGGACGGGTTACATCAAGAGGATAGTCAGGGCTAAGTGGATGCAGAGAGGACATGATAGTACATGATATAAAAGGTTTAAGAGAGTTTTTGTCAGAGTACTGAAAAAGGCTGCAAAAATGTGGAATAGGGTAGTTACTTTTCACTTTTTTTTTGTTGCTTGAAATGCATGGCACAGTCTTCTTTATCTAAAAATATATTTTTTTACTAATAGTAATAAAATGATTTTTTTATGAAATGCTTTATTTTAAGAGTGTATTATTAAATCTTTCTCTAACCAAATATTACTATAAAATGATACTTGTATAGTACAATATATAAAACGCAATACAAGAATACGTACAGAACATAATATAAGCCCATAATCAGCAAAAGAAATTTAGCGACACACTTAGGTAAATTGCGTTTTAGACCAATAATTGTTCAAAATCGCTTAAGGCGTCAGTGACTGTAATTTTAGAATGTTATCTCATTTGCCTGATATTTTGACTTGTTATTGTTTGTTATTCCGGTTGAGAAACGGTTATCTAGAGCAGGGTTTCTCAACGGTGGGCCATGTGGCCCCCCAGGGGGCCACAGAGATTTATTTTTGTTTTGGGGAGCCAAGACAGCTTAGGGAGGCCACGGGCATTTAAAAAACAATACGGAGAAGAGCATAATGGCAGACGTCGCGCAACTATTTTTTGTAAATCCGTAAATAAAATAAATTACTGGCATTCTAGATTCGAAAATTTTGGAAGAGCTATAAAAAAAGATGGATTTTTGAAATTATAATTTTCAAGGGAAGACAAAATAATGGTATGGGGGCCACAGAAAAATAAAGACACTCAAAGGGGGCCACGCTCCCAAAAAGGTTGAGAAACACTGATCTAGAGAATATAATGTAGTCAAACAATTTTATTACAATATCAGGATAGGTATTGATCATATATTACTACCTACTAACCGCAGTAAAGGAATTACTTTTTCGAACTTAATTTAAAAAAAAACTTTCGCTGTAAAATTTAAAAATTATCGATATGAAATATACATTTTTTAATCGCCTACTAACTATTCCATTTTTATCAGCTCGCTTCCATTGTTATCCAATAAATTTTTGACTACTAAGCGAATTAACAATGCTTTTAAATAACTTTACAACAAAAGTAAATAAATTTATATAATTCAGAAAATGCAATATGCCCTTCGTATTAAATTGACGCTGAAATAACAAAAGTTGTTTAAATATACAACAAAAAAAAACTTAAAAAACTTATTGAACAATAATAAATAAACGTACTATTTTTGAATTGTAAATATATATTTTTTATATTATATTCAATAAAGATATAATGTAATATATGTTCAAATGATTTTCTAAATGAAATATAAAGTGAAATCAATCAATTAATTTAAACGAGCTGTTTTTTAGAAGAATCTGGGTAAAAATACTAAGTAAATAAACATTGCACTGGAAAAATGTTGTCATAATTACCCCGGCCTTATGTAAGGTAGAATTTTACGATAAAATCTTCTCATATTTTTAGGCATTCCCTGCATAGATACATTTCATTAAGTCGTATTCCTTGTTGCGCAGTTTATAATAGTCGTTTTATGAGTTGAGACGCATTTGTACACGTGTAGCTTTTTCCCAAAGGATTTCATCCGCGAACTTTGAGAGATTGCTCAAAAAAATATATTTTATCCCGCCATTGTAACAATACAAAAAGATGATATTTTTATTTTGATGCATTAAAAAGTTCTCTTCTTATTTGCCATAAGAGGCCATTACGAAGGGGAAAAACGACGTCGCCGCACGGCGGCTTTAGAAACATCTTGTTATTCTGTATAATAAATAAGCTGAGATTATATTTATTAATAAAAAACAACTATTCAACAATTTCCCAAATAAAGTACAGACTAATATCAATTTGGGTGTTTTTTTTCAAACACGGAAAAACCTGCGATATTTTTTTACAATTTCCTTTCATAAAATGAATTAAAACCATGTAAAAATCCCAATAAAAATCTCAACAATCGTTGTTGTTTGAGAACAAGTTGTATTTAATTGGATTTAACTTATTTCAGAAAGGGTTTAGATAAGTGTATAGCGCTTTATAATCTATCGACAAATCATCATCTTCGGAGTTTCAACCTCTTTATAAGACAAATATATAATAACACAAAAGAAGAGTTTCCCACTCATCCATCGAACCAATACAAATAAAAAAAATAGTGTAAGAAAATAATCAATTTTGTTTTATTACACAATTTTATTTTGATAGTAAAATATTATCAGTAGTATTATTAGTTAATCAAGCAACAAGAATATCTTATAGTTTCTTTCTATCAAGAATTAAAAGGTTTTATACTATTTGAGTGATCAGTAAGCCAAGATGATATGACAGTTCTCCATTTCAATAGTATGATCAAATAAACTCAGAACAATTTTATTATTAATGAAGTAAATAAAGATTTACCAAAATTTATCTTCATTTTTTTTTAAAAGCTAAATTTAGATACTAATTCGGCATTTACAGCTTACGTCCTTTTGGTGTAATCGTGTATCAAGTTTAATGCATTGTGATTATCGAAAAAAGCTTGTTTTGAAAAGGCTGTGGGTTACGTCCTTTTTCTTTCCACAGTCGATATGTAAATGTATAATTATACTGAATTTATCCATATCAGTAGAATTTCAAAAGCTCATGTTTTAGTCACGTACAACTCAATACAACGCGCTTGTTTGTTCGCTTAAACTTTAGTTAAATGAAAAATACTTTTTACTTTCATTAGTGAAACGAAGTAATGTTTTTTTACGAGCAGTTTCAATATAGTTTCAGCGCTTATGCAAACAAAACATTTTATATTTTATCAAATAAACTCGTCTAGGAAAACTCTTTCACCTCTTGCATACATAATTGTATCATAACAAGTTTCCATGGTTGAGCGAGACCCAATTTTCGTTTCAAACACATACAAATGTGAACGTTTTGCCACGGAAAAATATTCCTTTTATGGAAGCAATATAATATATCTGTAAACAGACTTGTCTTAATTAAAACTTTTCATAAATAAAGCATATTTTTAACATTATTAAGTTCTGCAATATTGGCATGAATCGTTTGCAAATCTTCATGTTTATTTTTATATACCACTGTAAAGATGACTTTTATTTTTTTAGATTGATAAAAAAATATATGATTCTCCTCTAGATTCTCCTCTGTAACACAATACGTGGAAAAACGAATTTATTGCCGAATCTATGGAAAAAATATTTTTAAATTTTTATATTACACTAAAAATAACTCAAAATTAAATATTTTATTCAGTTTCATATGTTGAAATATACCGAAATTTTGTGACACGTTTTATTTTAAGTGTAGACAAAAACAAAATGAATTATGAAAATAATTAAAAAAAAATATTTTTATTTTAGGTTTCCAACAAATCAATTGTATTTTTTACGATAATCAATTTTAAATACTTTTTATTAGCATTCAAGTCAAATAAAGATCAAAAAATTTGTCAATATGAATACAATTCAATTGAACATAAATAAAAAAATATTATTTGGCCATTTTGATAGCCCTCCACAAGATAGTATGAGAAAAATATTTGTATGTAAGGATTAACTTTGTTCTACCGCTCATCGAAATATGACGACGATATGGTAATACAAACTGTAAACCTTGGTATTAATTATTTTTTCAATATATTTTTTATATTATTCCACGTCAGATTTACCTCTCATACTATTTTTTACAGTTTATAAGAAGTTATTAAGCGTGGCTTATACAATAAATTATTAACAGTTTCCGTAAATTGTATTTTATTGCTTCTTTTATCATTTATTTTTAAAATATAGCCATCTAAAAAAACCTCGAAATAGAGTCATGCGTCAGCGATAATTTTTTCAGATGTACGCTTTCAAGAAAAAGGAAATAAGTGTCTTTAGTATTACAACATGTACAAAGACATGTGCGAGTAATAATATTACTACAAGTGTCTGTGCGATAAAGCATTTTTTTTGACCATAGCAGAAAACATATAACATATTTCCCTGTGTATTATAAACGCTACTGAAACTGTGATACAACGAATAAATTTTCTGCTATTATTTCATATTTTACGAATAAGAATAATCGTTGTTCTATAAATAAAACTATCCAATCACCATCGCTCGTCAGCTTTTCCATTATTTTCTGACTTTAAAGTAGACTAAATTTAAATAATTGAACCAATATTAACGAGAAAATATTATAATGTGACAAAAAGGTACGTATATAAAAATCTATATTATTAATAATCAAATGGAGTATCTGATGCAATATTTTTTTTCAACTAATTGTCAATTAATAATGACCGCTGTTATCAAAATCGGTCCGGATCACAATACAAAAGTGAGAATAGTGCAAAAACACTTTCATTTCCTTAAATAAAATTGACTGTTAGTACTTAAAAATTGATTTAATTCGCCGAAATATATAAGTAACTATTGCGTATTATTTTTAAAAACTTTATTTTTCTGCATGATTGTTATAAAATTTTAATATACTGATCGGAATCGGAATTTACTTGGTGGAAATTTATTATTACTTTGTTGAAGAAGAAGTATATACACAGAAACTGCAAACAGATATTTTCTTTTCTTTACAATTTTCACTTATGAAAAATTAACTATCAAATAGAAATATTTATTTTTTCCTCTTTGTTGATTTATATTAACAAGGGAAATTTGTAAGGCGCATGGACAATGTTTACAATTATTAAATATATTATTTTGACAATCCTTAATTACAATGCGTTCCCTCTCTCCTTTTTCTCGCTTTTATTTAAATGCGTAATGTTAACAGGTGTCTAAATTTACAATCAATAAAATATGATATTGTATTAAAAGATTCATTAGTCGGGTCTATAGCGATTGGTCCACGTGTTTGGCTTCCGTGACGTATATAAATGAAATGCATTTTTTCAAAAGATTTATCGATTTCTTCTAAAATGCATTCGTGATGGTCAAAAATTCTCTCCCAACCTTACAAATCTTAAATAACGTGGCCCAGCGAGAGCGATTATCTAACCACTGGTCTTATTTTTACCATAATCTGCCTATCTCTACTCTGTTTAAAAAAAGATAATTCTCGTAGTAAAACTTATGTTGAAATACTTCCATTAAACGATCAGGTTCTTCATATGGAAAAACAAAAAAACCATTACTATTTAAGGCATTTCAAAATATTTAAATCAAGTCACCTGCTACAATATTGTTTATTATAAAAAAAAGAAACAAACCCACATTATTCATATTTTAAACTTATTATATAATATCAGAATATTTTTACATTCTCTATACGAAGCACATAGTTTTAAGGCTTGTATAGTTGATATGTAATGATTGTTTTATAAACACTGGAAAATTAGTCTTTCTTAATAATATTTTTAATATTATTCAGTGAGCCCATATATAAATGTTATATAAATACTTTACAAAAGAACTTGCAGTCAAAGCAACTATAAAAATTTCGAAATATTTATGTTAATCAAATAAATCATTTTAGCAACGAAGTCCTACTACTAAAAAACGGTAAAATATTATATTTTTTTCCACTTTATATCTCTGCTTTTTATTTAAAAAAATTGGCTATGAGAATCACGATTTTTATCGTGGGCGAGATTAATACTGATTATTTTATAGTAGCTTCTTCCCCGTGAAAGCAATGACAATATTTACCTTTCAATTAATTTGGTGAAGCTTTTGAATACATAATTTAGTATGTGGCAGTATCAAACTCCGGTTCCTCTTGAAAATTCGGACTTATAATTGGATTTTTTAAACATTCCTGTCACGGACTGCTTCGCGTTAATAAATAATATAGAATAAATGTATAAAGGTTTTAACGAAAGATATATAACGAACAATTATTTCAAGTTAAATTGGATGAATTTTAAAGAAATTACATTAAAGTAATTATAGTATGTAAAGCTCACGTTGTAAAACTAATAATTTAGTATAAAACTCTTCTACTTTAATTAATAAACTGTGAAAAAAATATCTCAACTCTTGTGTGTGTAATAATCATTACAACTAAGCATCCAAGAATCTAGAATTTGTTTGGAATCTTTAATCACATCGAGTATACTTGAGAAAAAAATATTTAAATACCCATACCTAAGATCTCAGATATTGTTTTTGTTGATATTCACTGACTGGGACTCATGCCACTACTACGGTGTAGTAAAAAATAAGCTACACGTTTATTTTTTTCTTAATCTGATTGAGAAGAAAGCTCGCTTAGGAATCTATTTAACCGATATAATCTATACCAATAAGCGGCTACAAAATCAATATGAAGAAACTGACATATATTTATATATGACACGTTCTATTTCGTTTTGAATGATTTCAGATGTATAAAAATAAGTTTAAAAAGCAACAAAATTGAGAAAAAAATTAAGCTTATTATATATTATAAAATTTACATGATTCTATTTTTTATCAGGTTCTGTAAAATATTAAGATATTTGGATGGTATTGAATACAATATGAAAAACAAACGCAATTTTTTTTGCGTCTAAAACATAGGCAAATTAAGTTATGTACATTTAAAAGTGCCTACAATGTGTGTGATCAGTTAAAAGATATATTGAAACTTTTATATTGAACAATATACACTTAAGAATTTGGTATGACGTATGAGTTATGTATCTAAGAAACTAAAATTTTCAACCGAAATGCTTAATTGAATAACATAACACGTACTCACACAACCCTTAGAGAAAAATTAATAAGTTATAATCCCTAATATTAAATTTAAATAAAGTCTTAATAAGATGTTTACTGTCAATACTTGGTGTAATGGCATTATAATAAAAATAATAAAACATTTTTAGTACTTTTCCCACATAAAATTCATTGGTTTAGGACCGGTTTCGCTCATTGTGAGCATTGTCAACTGATAAAAAATACAATGAAACAGTGATATTTACACAAAAGTTAAGTAAGAAAAACAAGGTATGGCAAACAATTGGTATTACAACTAAGCAAATAAATCAAAGCAAAATACAAGAAAAATAAACTATAAATAAAAAGTTGAAAACCTCTTAGCAATGCAAACTATTTTTTTGATATGATAGTTTGTATTTCAGTTGACAATGCTCACAATGAGTAAAACCGGTCCTAATCCAATGAATTTTACGTGGAAAAGGTACTAAAAATGTTTTATTATTTTTATTTTTTTAAAAGCTTAAATAGTTGATGCAATTTCACCGTACCAAATGGTTCAAAGTTTATATTAATATTTAGGTTACCCCTTTAAAAGATAATAAATATCCTTTTTAAGCTAAATAATATTATATTGAACACCTTGTTAAATTATCAGCAAGGCTGAGTAACGGCAATTAGGAGCAACATTTCCTAGATAATCCATTTATCTACAAAAACAGAATGGCAAACCGTCTAACAAAACCCGATAATCTTTATACACGAGGCGAAAGTTTAGACAAACATGACCTCAATCAAGCCAAACAGAAAGGGCGTGAAAAATTCTTCAAATTTTACCACATAGCAAAACCACTCTCCTCAAATTGAAGCCTTTAAATGTCAGTAGGAGTAAACATTCTTAGCACCAAAGATCCGTGACACTCACTTCAATTTATAGACGACAAATTGAACATTATTTATAATATGAATATAAAGTTTTTCCAAATTTGTATCAAGTCAAAACACCTTTCAACAGACATTGCTGAAATCTATTATATTACTGAAATCATACTAAAAATATAAATTGGGTATATTAAGACCTTGTGTTAAAAAAAACTGCCATGTCTTTATTTATTCAATATTTTTTTTATCTAACAATGTTGGTTTAACGACATATACAACAAAATCAATAAATTTACATGAAACCAATCGTTCATACTTAATTTTAATTCTTTTCCCGAGTCAAAATGGTATAATAGTTCAATTATCTGTTTTTCAATTCCTTTTTCAAATTATTTGCTTAATAAACTTTCAACAAATCTTATATTTTAGCAAGAGTTTTTTTTTTCCATTTGTCATATATAACTGGAAGTTTTCTTTCACTGTGAAAATACCTGTATTTTTGATATCAAAACAAAATGAATAATTTCAACGAAATTTGCGAAATAAATACAATTAAATTAGAGTGAAATATTTTTTTCACTTAGAAACATATACGACCTCTTAGTTGTGTAAATAAATTTTCCTGATACAGTAACAGTGATTTATGACAAAGAAAAATGTTGACCTCCACTTCTTAAGACTACAGCGCACGTCAGATCAATCCCTTGTCATTACTGACAACCAGCTAACCTTGTCTGTGTGTTTTTCAGTGGCGGTCACTCACTCTCTGGACCGGGGGGGCTTTCTTCGGCCCCCTTGAGTGCGCCGAGGCCCCGGCGGGCCGCCGCCTCTGGTCTCGGCAGATCTGCCTTTTCTGAAACAGGTTGGATTGGTATGATTAAAATAAGTTTCATACAAGTGAACGCATAATATTAGCTTAATAAAAGGACAGATCAATATCTCAAACGACTTTTGGTTTGAATACCAATACTTTAAACATCATTTTCAATAAAACATTGACTATTTATAAATGCTGTCATTATATTTAAATAAAGAGAAAAATTTCAAAACACATTTGATGCAAAGTAAAAAAATAATGTTTTCATATTATTTTACAATAAAAACAATTAAGTATTTAGTTTTGTAAATGAAAAACCATTATTTTCACTGTGGATACATATTTTCTTTGATTAATATGCGATATTATTTTAATAATATAAAGATTTTTAAACGTCATTCTTCAATTCAAGAATAAATAATTAAGAAAGCGTTTCTTTTGAAGTTATGATTATTTTTTATTCAACATTGCAAAGTATTGTGATCAATAACCGTAGCCACTCTAAAACACTAAAACTTCAATTATATTACCAAATTATTCATAAAAATACCTTTATCACTTTTTTATAAAATATTATGCATATTGTACTTAAATATATTTTTTACAAAAACTATAAATAAGCGTTTATTTTGTATAT
This sequence comes from Himalopsyche anomala, assembly GCA_031772345.1. NCBI lineage: Eukaryota > Metazoa > Arthropoda > Insecta > Trichoptera > Rhyacophilidae > Himalopsyche > Himalopsyche anomala. Next base: position 9,343,280 of record CM062835.1, read on the forward strand.
TTTATTATATTCTTTATCCTTTCACAAGTAGCTCAGTGAGCGATGATCCATTTTCCTGTCGTCAACTGATTCTTTAGTAATTAAATATAATACTTAATTCAATAATATCGGCCAAATAATCAATTCCTCGAACACTAAGTTGTAAAAAATATATTAGGTTTTATATCGGATCCCAAAAAACATTGAATAATTAATAACTAAGACTATTCAAATATTCAAGTATTCAATATTTTAACATGAAAATATTAAATTTTCAAATTATGACGATCATGTGTCTCAAAAGAACGATTGGATTTTGTTGTATTTCTTAAAATTAACAATTTATTTCTCAAATTATTTTTTTAGTACAATAAACAAAAAAATATAAACTATAAAACGCTTTTTTGAAAATTTAATTTGATATCCATCATAAGATATTATACAAAATTCAAGTATTTAAGTATTCCATCAAACATTTTAAAATTTAAAATATGTTTACTAAGTTTTATTTACTCTGAAGCTCATCGATCAGTAATCTTAAATACATTTTCGATCGGTAGAAGCTTCTTAAAAGCTTTTGCAGTGGACTTGCTTTTGCCCTAATCACTTAGATGCATGTAGTTCAGCAAAATAAACTTTTAGATATATTATGCAGACGCAAAGTGCAAGGGTAAGACACTTAAACATTTAATCATTTCAACGAAGTCTTAACGTTATTCTAGAAAGACGAGCTAAGTACCGAATAAAAAAAATACATGTTTTTACTCGCGCAATCAATAAATTTTCCAATTATTTTAATTTAAGGTAAATTCTTATACATTTAACCATTCGTGAATCATTTGAGTCATCGTGAACTCATTTTCGCTTATATATTGTATATATATATATATATATCTTAAGATGGTAGCTTTTTATTATATATAAGATTACTGGCGAATTAATAAACATGACATATTAGGAGTATATTGTGAAATTTGCTAGGCCATACGGAGTGCGAGACGTCATGCGCAGAACGAGTAGAAAAGCTTTCTATTGTACATTTGTTATTTTTTTAAAGTTTTTAATAAAAAAAATCAGAGAGTAATTATTTCTAACAATTAAGCGGTTCGGTGTGACGTAATACACCCGTAGTATCGGGTTGCTGACTAAAACAGCTGATAATTCAATGTTTAAATTACATTATTTACATTGTGGTAAATTATATAAAAAAATAAAATGCTCACATCGTGAAATTTCGTTGTAAAAAGTAGGAAGAAATATACAGTCACAACCATATGGATATTCTCAATTATACTTGGAATGTTATACTGATAACGTTTTGTGGCGGGCTCTGGGTATCTTTAAAATCATTGAAGCTTTCATGTTTGAATCTGATGTAAAAAAAAAATCAAGAAGGCAAAGTCAGCCGTTTTGATTGGATGTATTTAATAGCATTAGGGCTCAGCTGCTCGCGCCGTCTTTCCATTTTCTCAAAGAACAAAATCTAATTTCAGCCATAACAGAATAAAATAATACGTATATACAGAATGCGTTAATATAATAAATTCGCCTTCACTGCTTCTCTGTTTATTCAGGTTATTTGACAGTAATCATTGAGGAAATGATAAATGCGTTTGAGGAAATTTCATTTACAAGACCTCTTCAAAATGAGACACGTACAGAATATTTGAAAACACTTTTTTGATCAAATTTTAAAATACCACGCTTATTGATCAACGTTTTTTTTTCTTGTCTCACATGTTCTTTTAAATAATTGCGTCAGTCGTGTGTCGTGTGTGATTGAACGTTGTATCAATCACCATGTGTTTTGATTTCAAACTGATATAAAACAAATCCATTTTAATGGTTGTCAGATATATTTCACCAATGAGTTATAAAAATAAAATGATAAACATGAGTTTGTAATCGCTCTTAATTCAATCTTGCCATTATTTAATATATTGTCGCCAAATTGGCGAGCCATATTAAATAGTTACCCTAAACAGTCGAAACTTTCCAATCCGTATGCAATAAATTGCTGCTACAATGTCATCCGATAAAGTTGCAACTTCATCAAAATGCGTAAATATACAGTTTTGTTTTGTTTTGTGATTATGAAACCATTTTAAAGGATCATTATTTTAGCAGTATTTTTTTCTCATTCCGTGGTTCTTAACCAGCGCACCAGTGCGACGCGAGCTTGTTGCAGGTGCACCACGAAAAAATATATTAAACCAGATAAATCTGAATTACTAAAAACCGAAAAATGTATGTCTGACGTATGACGTATGACAAACGAAAGAATCTAAGCAACCTGTAGATAATCACTTGTTCACCTCTACGTTTATATAACAATCACTGTAAATCACATGCTTTACCAATTTAATAAAAATTCGGTCTATAAATAAATAGGATGACAATGAAAATTATTTTCCTACAAGATATATTTTATTTAAGAAAGGAAGTACATATAAGTTGTATAATAACTGTATTCAAGAAGTTTCACATAACTTTAAATATTAAAAGTTTATCCAGGCTACTGCAGTATGAAAGAATTTATTCTAGGTATTGTAAGTTTTAATGAGACTTCAATAATAAAAAATTGAAACGTGCTTTTCGTTCAGGTTGGTAACAGCGCCATTTTGCTGCATTTTTTTCTTGTTCCCAAAGACTTTTACAGTTAAATAATGATATCGAAATCAACTATTTATACTTTGCAAGTTTTAAAATGAAACTTAATCACAACATTAAGTACAATGCGCTTTTATGGAATAATTTGGTTCTTTTTCATTATTAAATGTATAAAATATTCATTGTAATTCACCATATTAGTAACTAAAAGAGCCACAATTTTTGATTTGAATTATCAGTATAATTATATAAAATAAATTAATAATAAAAATATGTTATTTTGTTTTTTTTAATAATTAAAAAAAAATGAATCGTTTGTATATTAAACTGAGAAATTGTCAGTTCAAGTTCATCCGTGTACTTGAATGCCTGAGGATGCCGAAAAGTAAAATCCAGTTTATTAGTCACAAAACTTGTGGAAGTGTAGAAAATTCGAACGGCTTAAATTTAATATTGAAATACTACCAAGCATCTTCAGTCGAAATATGAAATTAAAAAACTGTTTTACATAACCAGTAAACTAATGATTTTTTTATAAAGTGATGATCATCATTAATAAATGAAATATTGTTTAATGTAGAACCTTGATAGACAAAAATTAAAAGATAATACGAGAAAACTTTAAAACAATAAAATTCAGCGAGTTTATTTTTATATCAGAATGGGTTTTGCTTATATCGTAATGATTCTTTCTGCTTCAAATTGTAAAATTAAAACGGTACCAATTTTTTTCTTTTCTTATGGAAATTCGATTTATAACAAAAAGTCAATTGCACAATATAAGATCTACAGTTAAAATCACACTAGCGAAACCCTTTTAATGTTGCTAATGTATTATTCTTCACTTATAATCAACCATGTCAGCATAAGTCTATTAAGTAAATGATAAATAAACACCGTTCATTTTTTTTAAATAAAAATCCACTCGATTTTAATGGCTAAGTTGTGAATTAAACAAACTACTTCTAAAGAAAATGTGACGAAATCATAAAATATATCTGTAAAATGGTGCTTTCAATAATTTTGCTTTTTGACATCGGTGTGTCTGTATAAAAGCATTTCTCAATTCGACACTTTTTCTTAAAAAAAAAGCAACAAGTGACAAGACTAACAATCCACCAGGTAGCTGCAACCCATAAAGGCACACTCGCAAAAGTGGGAAAACAAAAAGAATAACTTCAACTCGTTGGAAACCAAATTCATTAATTTTATTCGCTTAGTAAAAGTTATCTTTCAACTCTTTCCGTTTCCAGTGTGTAGTAAATTGCTTTCTATTGCAGCATCTTATAATAAATTGCTGTACGCTAACAGATGTTTTTTGTTGCATAATGCTCTTTTTCAAATTTGGTATAGATAATATGAAATTCAATTTTAAACCATTATTATCTGTGACACGTATTTCATATCTTTAAATGACCCATTCACTAGGATACACATTTCCCGGGGTATGACCTTGAACATTTACGTTCGTATCTCGGGAACAATGTCCCAGAACATTTTCTCGAACACACGATAGGTAGTAAAAACCTCACCCGTTGAGTTTATGGTGGTCAGTGTTGTGTCTGAACAAACGTAATTTAATTTATTGTATTCAAACAATGCGTGTAAAGTTAATTACTAAGTAAAAATACAACAGTTGATAGAGAGAAATTTCAAAGACGTAAATAAACTGATAAAATTACGTCTCGAATGATAGTCTCGGCTTGTAGCATCTCAACACATATGATGGCTTTGATCAAGTTCAAAAGCTTGCAGAACAGTATATTTTCTTTACGCCGAAGTCATGACACAATTCATAATTTTGACAATTCGAATGCTCGTTCACAATTGCACGTGCATCGTATGTTCCGTCTGCGCTCGCTCCCAGACCGTAAACATAGAACATATCCCGGGTCACGTAAAATGTCTCACAATATGGCGTGGACAGTGTGAAACGTTGGAGCGTCGTATTTCGGAACATTTTCTGCAACAATTTGTTCCCCACCGAAAGTACTACTTTAAACTGACATCTTTGAAGGATCTTTAAGAAATTTAATTTTAAATTTTAAAAAAAAGTCACAAATTTCTATTTATACATACTTTAATGTTTTATCGGGTGACGGCATCAATAAAACAATTATCATATGTCTAGAAAAAACCAAGCTTAATACATGCAAGTGAAAGTAAGCCAAATTGTTTTTTAGAAAATACTGGAGGTTTTTATATTGACTTTTCATCATATCTTATCTTACTAGAAAAGTGAGAGAAGGAAACATGTAAACGCTTATTTTTATTTGAGTTACAAAAAAACTGGTCTGAAGCGTGATATTTCATAGAATTATCGCGCAAAATATTCTTTTGAACCATGAACTTTACAATTCAAGTTTTTGTATTTTTGAAATAATTGAATTATATATTATTCACACTACTACCTAAAGGGTTGGACGTCACAGAAAGGCGGTGAAGCATTAAGCGTCGCCGAAGCTGCTCCACTTGTCGATAGTGAAAGATAAAGTATACGAGAGCTTTTAAGAGCTTTGGGTCATTCTTATCTGTCTTCTTATTTTACGGATTACACCAAGCTTTTAAATAATGAGCAGGTTCAATTGGTTTGAATCATTTGTGAAGAATTTTTCACTCTCAAGTATCATTGAGGAATGAGTCGAGATAAGCCGATTTGAAGGGCGAATTAGTATTTCATATAAATCCTCGAATACTCAATCGTCAAATAGGGTATTCGTTTTGAACTTATCGTTTCACCGACAAATTGAAAGCAGAAAAAATGACATTTGAATTTTTACTGTTTAATTATTTCGTTTTTCTATAAAAAATAATTGATTTTGATAAATCATTTTACCTTTGGTTGTTTAACTTACAATTCTACTCAAAATAAGTATATATAATTTATGGTGCGTTCATGTGTCCAATAAATTTAATAATTTTAGGTTCCTAGTTACCTATTTTGCAAAAAACAGTGCAAGTATGTTAAAATTGTATGAAGAAATTTGACAGAAAGTATTTTATCTGTGTTCATAAAGCTAGTAAGTTCAAAACAAAAATTGAATGTATGAACATTACTGGGTATAAAATACGGTTACCACTCAGCTATATAGATTTAAATTGAATATTTATTTGATATTTAGTACACACAATCAAATAGCAATGAATTAATTAGACCGGTTATGAGTTTATAAAATTATTTTACCATGACTTACTATTGAAACAAAGAACATTAATCTGATCGTTATATAAAATTGCTTAAAAGAATTAAAATAAAAAATAATTTATTTGACATTATAAATATAAAACTCATACACAATCACGTACCTCGTATAACTTTCATAAATTATGCTGAACCAGATCATAAATCTAATAATAAGTCTTCAAAAGTTGCCAAGTTGAATAATTAAAGATGATTTGGTATCTGAGATAATAATAATTATCTGGCACGCGTTTAGAAAAGGTAAGAATGATATATTTGACCAATTCAATCTTCATCTTATTATGAGACTGTGGTGAGAGAAGCAGTTATTTAGATTAACAACCCCAATAACATAACATGAAAAAGGTTGTATTTGACCCACTAAAAATACAGAAAAAGTGTTTTTAATTTGCTGAATTACTATTTATTTCAACAGAAAACTCATAACTGACCTTATTTTCAACATTGTCATTAAAATTATTGTAAACACTTTTGAACAATATATTATACTAAACAACTTAATGATTGTCTTCTTTCATTACATTTTTTTATTTTTTTTTAATTGAGGTTAATTCAAGATACCTCAATCATGAGGCTATATGCTCTATATTGGGAGCGGATATGGATGAAAAAAATAATTTTAGTGGGCTGAAAATTTGTGTTGTATTTTGTATATAAATGAAGGATTTTGAAGAATAGTGAAACCATTTTGTATTTTTTATAAAAAAACATAAAATATCAATGAAACCGACTCTAGTCCAATTTAATCGGTTGATAATTGTAAAAAAAATTAGAAGATAATTGAAAAATGAAACTTTGACTTAAAAAGTGTGATGAAACTGTGTCTTATGTGCTTAAAGTCTGAGTAAATGGTGGAACCTGTATAAATTGAACCCTACTATTCGTTTTAATATCCGCACCGATAAAAGATGATATATCTACTATATTACTTGGACTATCTACGATGAAGCCTGTAGACGTCCTACATCCCTCGAACGCAATATATTAAATGATGACAGAGCCATTTTCTGATAAAACGTCCCCTACATTTCAATGAAAATTATTAGACGAAAAAATCAAACTAGGCTATAACGAAAACTGGCGAAAAATTTTACCTCGGGCCGGGGAAGCAGAAAGGTTATAGGTATATATATTTTTGTAACATTGACTCCATAAAGTTTTATTAAAACTACGCGTAAGAGTGTCAAGTAGAGATATTTGCTAGCTTCATCTTCCGGTTAAATGATCAAGGATGGAGTAAAGCAATGATTCAACAATTTGGAATCACCATAGAAAATATTTTCCGTGTATATTCGTTGCGTCAAACAAAATAAACTTCGTCGGTAACTAAGTGAAAGTTTATTTTTATCATAAAATTAAACGAAATAACTTATTAACTTCACTGAGTGTGCTTTCAAGAAGTTCAAAAATAAACTTAAAATTGATTCTAAATCTAAAATATAAATAATTAACAAAATCGTTAGTCGTATTTATTAAATTTTCTTTGACGTAAGAAAAGGGGAATATACGAAAATTTATTATAATAATAACAAATAAATTATTAAATATATTTTTTATTAATGTCTGCTTCCACTGTGAAACATATGTCCTCCTACTGGAAGTATCTCAACAGATTTTTTTTAACGAGAATTTTGTGTTATTCATTCGCTCAACTTCTCTTATTCAAAGAGAATAGTAGGGATAGAAAGATAAAGCTAGGACAAGGCTAGTGGTTAACTAATCGCTCTCGCTAAGCCCAGTTGTTAAAGCATCGGAAGGGTAGGAGGGAATTTTTTAGACATCACAGACACCCATGCCTTCGAACAGAAATCGATACGTCAATCGACAAAATCCTGTTCGTACTGGGACTTGAGCCCATGAGATCCGGCACGTAAGCTAATTACGCTAACTGCTGCGCCATAGGAACCCATAAAATTTATATTAGGCACGGTAAATCCAGAGGAAAACAGCTCAATAATAGTGAACCGCTTGTCTTATTTTGAATGGTACCTACTAGTGTTTCGTTTAATAACGTATTACTTAAGAATTATATTCAATTTTTATTTTATGATTTTGTGAAATTTGATTTTAATTTTATATTATTATTATTTTTACTGCGATAAATGAAAAAGAATGTATTTTACATTAAATTAAAAGGTAAAAAAAGACTTATTTCAAATAGAATATAACTATTTTCAACTGTCCAACATTTAATACTTTCTATAGATTCAGTGGTATTTCCGGGAAAGTATATTTGATACAAAATATTTACTTAACTTAGAGAAATTCAATTTTTTTATATAATGATAACATATTTAATGAGATAGTTGTAGTATTTCACATTAAAAATACAAAACTGTTTTCTGGTAAAAAAAATTAAACCAGATTTTTTTTTGTTTTATCGAGAGATATAATAATATCTCAAACATTATCATAAATAATTTTATGGGTCTAAGTCGAAAGATTAAACAAATCGATTGAAGATTACAAATAAATAAATGTATGAATTATTAACAACTTTGATTCAGACATATGGTAATTATTTGTCTGGAAAAATATACGAATCTGGTTGAAAATAAAATATTAACATCTAAGAGTGAATATTTTTTTTGCTATGATTAATCTTGCACTTATAGAAAATATCCATCTCCTGGACACGTACTAAAATAATATGCGAAAAAAAACTAAGCCCAAAGAAGTCTTCTAGTAATAAGAAAACTGAATCGAAAGATTTTATCGTCGCTTAACTTCGCCGTAAAATAATGAAATTATTTTTATTTAATAAAATATATTTTTCTCATATTTTTTGATATGATAACACAATGTTCTAGATTCATTATTGATGCATATTTTCCCAAAGTGTAAAACTGTATTTTTTAAGTTGTGTTGCTAACTCGATACAACATGTGCTTGAGATATTCCAAGACGGAGACGTGTATATCCTTGACGGAAATTCTCGACGAATATGAAAATTGCAAAAAGAAAAAAGGTAAATTTATACAATAAGTGTACAAATGTAAAACGTACACCTACCAGTTAAACTACCTTTATACATAAATCAAACCAAAAAGATGAACGTTTCTTTTGTTGAAAAGATAAATTATGAGTACGAGTGCTTGTATACTCATACATATCACAATGTTTTTATTCTTAGTAATATAATTGACTTATTTTTTAATGATGTTGTAACCTATTCATATGTTTACTTAAAAAACTACCTGCCTCTTTTGCCTGATAATAAAAACGTTGCCATCACAATCAGATAGGTCTTGGTTCGAATTTTACAAAGCTCAATATCGAAGTATCATTTGAGATCTTGGACATTGGTGATAATACTGATAATGATGTCATTTTTCCTCGAGATGATCTCAAGTGACTAAAAAAATACTCATGGACGATTTAAAATTGAAAGTTTTATTTTAAACTAGTATTTTTGTTTATATGTATGTATTGTAAAATAATCAACAGTAAACATATACTTATATGTCCAATATTTGAAAAAAGTTTTTCAATCATTATGTTTTAAGCATTATGTTTTAAATTGTGAAACTTGCTTGCACTTTTCAACAGATGTGTCATAATTTAAATCATATGTTTTCTAAGTGCAGTTTACGCCATAAGGTAGTGAATAAAGCTCTTCGGGAATATAACACAGCCAGACTTTCCGTCTGTTTTTTTTTATATCTTTTCCATAAAATCACATCTGAGAATACTGTTTTATGAAAACTCTATAGGAAACATAGAAGGCGTTAGAATATACCATGAAATTCCTATCAAATCCAAGCATGTAATAAAACACTCGTAAATGACTGCACGCGCCTTCAACTTATACTCAATTTCAGCTTTGGTTCAGCTTTGTATAGCCTGCCCACAAAAAATGATCGACCCGTTATTTTATCAATATCGTTCTTACATTTAGGTTTCACATCGCACGATTATAATTATTACGCACTTGTGGACGCTTTTTTGAAAATATGGCTCATAAATATTATTTTTATAAAAGCCCTTTGAAAATACTGAAGAGACTTATCATAATATATGTGAAGCTAAGTTTTCTGATGTCGCAGACATATTTTGCTTGCAACTCTAGAAAGAAAACGATGATTTCGTAAAAATAACGCATAACTGATCTCATTGAGGAATATATAACCGTAGCTGTAGGTTATAAGTTCAATCTTTCGGTTGGTAAAGTATTAGTGACATTAAATAGGATTAGGAAACTGTTTGTAGTTGGCAAATCGCTCTCTGGGTGGAAAGAGTTGAACATATTATATTCAAAACAACCAACTATCTATGCCTTTGTGATATAAGTTTGTTTGTTAATTGAAAAAAAATCATTATTGGTTTTTTAAAAATTTAACCGAGTAGACGAAGCATTGAATTCCCGGCATAGATAGTAATTTTATCTACCAATACATGATTTCTGCGATAAAATAATCTTTTCATGATTTATTTTAATCTTTAGGATTTTCTCGCTGACGTATAATTTACACTCACACAGTCAATAAAATAGCATAAAATTCGTTATATTTATTTCTGGTTCAGTGTGTATCGCAAAACTTTAGTGAATAATTCAATTTTATTGAATACGATACCATCAGTTGATACTTACATGTTTCATATTACGTGTGTAAATTAATAATTGACATCCTTACACGCTTAGTGATGAAATGACTATTTTAGTTAATAATAAAAGATAACTGTAAAAGTGCTCATTGCTAAAAAAGTAAAAAAATATAAAAAAATGAAAAATTTATATAAACAAACAAAAAAGTTTTTTTTTTGATTCAACGAAGTTGTGCAGTAGGAGGCGATATTTATGCATCACATAATACTCTTATTAAAAATCTAGGTTGTGTTCTATTAAATTGAAAATCCGACGACAAACAGAAATAAATGTTGAACGATCATGTGCTTCTAGCATCCAAAAGATATTGCTGCTGAACAAGTTGCGTCAAACAAAAATCTAGGCGTCTTATTAAAATATAGTCGATACATTCTATTGAAACTCTCTTCAAAAGATATATGTGCATCTTTGAATTGAAATCATGTTATCTTTTATAATTATTAATCACGAATTTTATTAGGAAGGGTAGCTGAAAAAAGTTATCATCATATCTAAAAGTCTTTATTTCAATTTAAAAAAAAATTATTTCAGAATGTAATACCGAATTCATAATGTTCATAAATATCTACAATTATGGTAAATTACTGTCAAAATAATAACTTTTAAAAAAAATCACATAATTTATGAAAAATAATAAATAACTATCAGACCTTTTTTTGTTTATATTGGATCCACCACCACAATCCCATTTTTTGTTTCATTATAAATTTTAAGTTGAACTGAACCAAACTATTTGGATTTTGTATATATATACCATTACGTTTTTAGAAAACAATGAACATGACATATTTTACTCAAGGCAGTGTGGTTCTATTAATTTTACACATATTTGAAATCGCAATTCAGCAATAATTTATAAAACATAAAATTAGTACTACCTAAAGAAATGGCAGAATAGCTTTATCGTAAATACTTACCAGAAGTTGATTTGGCATTCATGGATAAAAACTGGCATTTTTAAGGTGTTGTTCAAGGAGTTCATATTTAATTGATAAACGATATTGATATAATGTAAAACATGTATTTATTGAAAGTGATACGATTTTATGCCACAGCATGAGTTATTTTTAAATGATAATAACAACATATTATGTGAATACAAAAAATTGCAAATTTAAACGACACGGTGAGGGAATGTTGTTATAATGAAACTAAAAAATTCAATATGATTGGACTGATTATGATGAACATGAAAAAACCATGCCTTTTTTAATAACGCAATATTTTCTTTGCTTAAATTTTAATTTAAATAGTCTTCAATATCATATTGAGTAGAGATTTTTAAGGCAGAAATATTATAAAAATCATTTACTGGGCTTAAATGAGCGTACTTAATCTTAAGATATTTTTTTCTTAGATCGGTCATTTTTTTGAAATGCCAATTGCAAATTGTCCGTCTGATAATCGTATTGCATAAAAAGGTACACAATATTTTAACGTTTATCTTAAATGCTTTTTGTCATTGCTTAATATGTATTGGGTTTATTTAAATAGTTGTCTAATATACGGTGAAATGGCGTCAGCTATTTATCAAATAATAATAAAAATATTTATTTTTTGAATAACAAAATTCAACGAATACAAAATATTTTTTTATTTATGTAGCTTAATCCCGTTCTTTTTTGAAAATAATTAATTAATCAAAAAACACTTTTTAACCACTAAGACACAATGTCTTTATAAATATTTTATATTAAATGCTTTTAATCTCCAATGGCAATTGTGCTTTAGATTGATTCTTAAATAATCAGAATTTACATTAAAACGTTTTGTAAAACCGATATGAAATAAAAGAATTTTAAAAGTTGAATTTTATCACAAATAAATCATTATAAAACATTTATGATTTTCAAACAAACAATCTATACTAAATCCTTTGTCAGACGATTCCGTCTTGCTTAGCTCAATATATATTTATTATTTTTTACAATAAGTTACCAAAAATATAAGAAACTGTTTATTTGAAGTAACGCAAATATATACAACTTAGTTTCATAACTGAAAGCGCTTAAAAAAACAGCACAACTTGTGTATTATTTTCATTACCAATGTGAAGAAACGACGAATCCTAGCATTTCAAAGAGAAAACTTCCAACGTTGTTTATTTTTCTTTTCTATTTACGTAGACTGTCACCTTTTATACATTTGTGACCGCCTACAGTGTCATACGTCATTGCGTCTGATATATTTACGTACGATGAAAATCTGCGGAATTTGTGCTTTCATTGATTCTTACAAAAATATACGGTTATTTATTTCGACCGCCAAATGCCGCGGCGAAGTGGGCATGTTCTTGGAAATCAGAATAAAGAGCCGCGATATTGTTGCGAACTTTACTAACATCCAATAATTCTAATAGATAAATATGTCACTTCTGATTTTTGTTTATTTGCGAAAGGAAAATTAAATAATATATTAAATTCTTACGCCTGGCTTTCAGGTGACGAAATATCTGACATTATAAAATATTTTCAAACCCAACAACAAGCAACGAAGAAATATTTACGAATAGAAAATAAGTAAGATATATTTTTTTCATAAAATATAATACACGTTACCATTTAAGAAAATTAAGTTATTTATATTATCGAATATTTTCACTTTACCAACATTATCTTTACAACATTTTACAGTTGGATTGACTTCTCAGAAGATATTTTTGTAACGATATTGGTACTTTTTTGTCCTTTATACAAAAATTTCAAACGTCACTCTTCACTTGAAAGAGACTTCAACTTCAACGTTAATTCAAATTGTCTTATTTTGAGCGACAGAAAATAAATCATAAATTCTTATCGACAAATGAGAATTAGCATGTTTGAAAATAACACCTGAAAGTGACAATATTAACTTATATCATCGTTTTTCTGCAAAATGTTATTAATTGACAATTTAGTCAACAACACTCACATTAACAAAAGTAATTGAATTTTTTGTTTTCCATGAAATAAAAAAGTAACTTTGTCTCTTAACATCAACCAATATTGTTCAATGACATCCTTAAAACAAAATTATGTTGTATTTTATGCACAAACCGGGATGAAAGAAATCAATAAATAACCTATGTCATTCTTGTGAAATACATTTAATGACTTCTTGCATGAAACCGGTGATTTGTTTATTAAATTAGTTCAACTGAAATGATTGTGGCATAAAAAATGTAGTACTTCAGAAAAGTTTTTAATTGAAAATAAATATTTTAGTAGGTTGTTTTGCAACTTTATTTTATTAAGCTCTTGTACCTACTTCAATTTAAGAATTGATTGAAAAATGTTGGTTAATGAAAAATACTTCAAGTTTTAATCTCACAAATAAAATAAACAGTTCTGATACCTATGTATATCTACATGTATAAACTTCGATTTGAAAATTACATATCGAAATAACCCGTCATCTGTGTAATTGAAGCAATTTTATTTTTCTACATTTTTCATCACATTAGTTTCGAAAGTTCATATATTTGAAACCATTGCGACAGCTTTCAGATTTAATAAAATGTACGTTTCGAATTTTAATATCAAAAGTTTAAGTACACTTTTTATTAAACGTACAATGTTTGTGCAATATAACGGTTTAATTTGAAGAATAAATTCTTTTACCAAAGATTCTTTCTGTGATTACTTTACACAAAACGTCAGACAGCAGGTGTGGAATGTAGATGATGTTGATTACAAGCCAACTTTTTTTTAGTAGCAAAGCTTAAAGCATAAAAAAATACTTTATTTATAATGGTCACTGACATGTTTAAGATTTGTTAAGTCCAGCATTAAAAATGATCAAATAATATATTTTTAAATGAATTGAGCTTGGTTTTAAAAAAATCTTGAATAAAAACCATATGAAATATAAATGTTTAAAGATGGTTGTATACGTGCAAAATTAAGTTTTACAACCCGTCAGCTAGCTATCAATGGTGTTGTCATTTATTTTTTATTATTACTGATGTAAGTAACTGCCGAATCTATAGCGAAGTATAAATGTTAATAGCAAAATAAACAAATAGTAATTACTGTTATTCAAAACCGCAAAAACGGAAGAAATCGATGGAAAAGTTTTCGAGTACATTTCAATAAAATAATTGTTGCTGCATTTGATACTTGAACAAAAAAAATCAATTCGCATTAGCTAATGTGCGAATTTTTTAAATAAATAAAAAAGACACTTTATTCTTTGAGCAAAAGTGATTGCTGATACATCACACAACGTGATATAACAAAAAAGTGGCTAAAATATTTCGTCGATAATTAATTCACCAACTAAAAGAAAACCTTAAAAAAGTCCAGCTGAAGTGCTGAGAATCTTTGCTCCGTAAATTTGTTTTGGAGAATCAATCACTCGACGTCCCTTTGCGCAGAGACCAGTAGCGTTTCACATTTTGAATACTTCCGAGTATTATTTATATTTATATTATAAAACCGAAATTTTAAAAGATTTAAAAACCGATATTTTTTCATTGATATAACTTCTTAAGCGTCCACTGTCAATTGGTGGTGGAAAGCTATTATATGAAATAAATAGAAAATAAATGTTTTTTTTATTCACGACATATTTTGACCATATTTTGAATATGAAAAAGTCATTTTTCGAACTTCACATTCCAAATAAAATGTAGCATTTATGAACTTAAATTACGATATTTAAAATAAACCCCAATTTATAAGGTGAAAAGTAGGAAATGATAATGGGATGGGCTGAAAGAAGGAATTTCTCTTTCTCTTTATAGTGTTTATTTACGTTCGAAAAAAACTCTCTTTAAAGTTTCTTTGTTAGAAAAATTATATTAATTGAAAAATCAAGCAAATTTAAGCTATTTGGTAATTATAGTTTTACTATGAAATCTATAATAAGACAGTTATTCAAAAACACAGACCATTAGTTAAGATTAGAATAGACAGGTGTCTGGTTGTGTTTATTAACTTGGTAATTATACTGTTCACGTGTGAATTCCTTACGTAAACCATAAATATCATTTCCTATTTTGCATTTTGGATTTAAATTTGCTAACTGAAAACTACAGGAAAATATTATATTCTTTTACAGGTAAACTTAACAAATAAATTATTATATGTCGCTTAAAAGTAGGTTATTTATAAAATAAGCCTTGCTTTGCTTGACACAATTTCTCGATGCATTGTGATTTTCTCTTAACGTTTATTTTAAGTGAGTTAAAAGACTGTTTTATTCATTCATCTTTATCAATGATTTTACTTCATTATGCATAATAACAATAACACTAATTTAAATAACCAAGAAAAGATGTTAAAGCAAACACAAAATAATATAAAGTCTGTTTTCAATTGAAAATTGGCAAAGCTTACTACGATTTTTTGGAAAAAAAAATACAAATATATTATTTCTTGGGAACGCCACTTAGATAGTAAGTGGTAAACAATTAACGGGTTCTTTTCTATACGGTTTTTCATCACACAGCCATACAAAACACAGGAAACGTCTTTCAAACACAAGCGTTCTCCCATTAGCTGTTATTCCTTAGATTCGTAATATTTACAACATTTGCTTTGCTACCGTAAATTTATTAGTACAGAAAATTTAGTAACAAGGTGGTTTATCAGAAACAAAAAAAACGTATTATACCTTGTTTTCTAGTAATAATAAAATCAACTAAAAAATACTAACTTGTCGGCCTAAGGGTCTAAACCCCGAGAATTGAACTCTAATTGGTAGTCTTATTGGTAAATAAGAAAAAAAATGAGTCAGATGCATTATACTATTCTAAATGTCTTAAAGTGTCCTAAAAATTAAGTGAAGTTAGTAAATACACACTACAGTAAATAGTGTTTTCTTCCTCAAATAAAAATATGCAATTCGCAAAAACAATCAGTAAAGCTGTGATTGTACCTACATTAAAGTTCAATAAAAAAGTTTAACCATTTTGCTACTTGACTCACTTCACTTTTACATGGCTCAGTTATCTTATCACAATTACTTACAATTATAAATAATTTAATCAGTTCAGACCATATCCGTATAATTAAAAAAATCAGGTGCTTCATTTTTTTAGTAAACAAACATAATCCTGATACATAATTTAAAGGAACGACAAAATATAAGAATTAATTAAGTGTTTGTATATACTTTGATCGGAAAATAAAAACTTTCTTCCGTTTCGAAAGCTATCAAAGCTTGCTGTACATTGATTAATATTAAAACTTATTGTAATTACTATCGTAAAACTTTAAATATTACTATTTTTAAAGTATTAGAGCTTTGCAATATTGAACTGGTTTATCGAATTACTGAAGATATATCACTATTAAAAATAGTTGAAAAATCGACTAATATAATTAAGATATGTAAGAATAAAATAAAAAATAGCTTATTAAATTTAAAAAAATTGATCCATATAATAATTTCGTTTTTTACATATATAATTCACTAATTATGTTCAATTGCTTAAAATAACCCAATTTAAACAATATATATAAACTTTTTGTTAAGTTATGCTTAGTATGAATATTCATCGAAATCTGTTAAAAGAAATTGAAAAAAAACGGATCAAAGCGGTGTTTTATTAATAATATTTGAGATTTATATAGATAATATTTAATATTGAAGTACAAACAAAATAGTAGGAGACAATAATAATATTCGAGATTTTCACAACGTTGAGCATTCTTTTTTTTAACAGAAGTAACAGGAAATTAAAAAAATAAAACAAATCATATATTTATATCATGATGAATTATATGTATGAGAAAACATTATTCCTCCAGTACATTTATTTTTTTGTAAATATGTTTTCCCAGTGTTTTAAATTTAATTTAGATTTTTGAAATAAATATGTGTCAGATGGACGGACACAATAAAAATCTGGCAAGTAGCTTTTAAGCAATGCGTCATTTTTGACAAACGTTTTATTTCAAGCCATTAAAAACAACTTGAGACATAAGTCATGCGTTGAAGACGAAAAAATAATCGCTGATTTGGTGTCTTTAGAAAAAAATCTATGGCCGATTACTAAGCCATAAAGCAATAACCAACAATTACTTTCTCTTGCTGAAAAAGCGCTCTAAGAAATCATTCAATATTTTTTGCTAGCCGAAGCTTTCATAAGCGCTTTCTGATAACTTCAATTTTACGGAGCAATCCAACGAAGATGAGTGATTAATTTTATTTATTATACTTCATTGTTGATAACTAAGCACGTTGGTTGTCATGACAAAGGTCTATAAAACATCTGTCCGTATTTGCCGTAAAGATTTCATTAGATATCTATGCGTAAGTTGGAATCTTTCTTGTTATATTTATTACACAGAATTCATAAAACCTTCGCATACAAAACGAATAAAAACTAGATAACTAAAATATTTCTCAAAAATCACTCAACTTTGTATAATTATACTAAATCATAAAGTTATGAGTTCGATTCGATAAAATTTATTTCGTGTGAAGTACATAGTGACTCGAAAATTACATCTATTATGTTATTTTTAGTTTAATTAAATTTTCTATTCGCGCACTTAAACTCATAAGCTACATAATATTATACAATGAAAAACATTCAAGTGCTAACAGTTAATAAACGGTACTTCGTTTCAATTGAAAACAGTCAATTACATATTTTGAAGAATTATTAAAGGTTGAATTAATTTAAATTAATGTACCGTGTAAATTTTTCCTATTATATTTTATATTAAAGATTTCATGTCTGCTATAAAGTGTACTAGACTTGATAACCTTTTGAATTCCTATTCCATTTTTTTAATATTAACAAAACACTAAAAGTAATCGTCTGTTTTCATTGAAAAATAATTTTCGCGATAGTCGAAGCCAAAGTATCAAATTCGTACGAAAAAAATATGTCTTCTTGTTTTTTTTTAAACTTATTTCGTTATTTTTGGACCACGTCACATATATCTGTTTGTTTGCATCACACAGACCAACACTAACTACGCTTGCGCATGACGTGCTGACAGAAAGTTTTTTTTATTTTTTGATTTTGTATGTTAGAAATATATTTTTAAAATTATATTTGTCACGGTGAATTGGCGTCAGCTGTAAAGATATGTAATGCCCTTCTCATTTGAAACAATTAATGTAAGTGTATGTGTGAGTGAGATAGAAAGATGAAAAGCAAGTTTTAACAGGTTGAGCTATTAAGTCGTGTATTGTATTAAAAATATGTTTTAAAAAATATTCAAAATAAAAGTGTATTACAAAGAAGGTGGCTCAGAGTTGCAGGAATGACAAATTTTATTTTAATTTCAAGGACTCTTTCAAATAATATTTGACTAAATAAGTCACATTTTATTTTAATAAAAACACAATATTACTTTGTACTTTATTCCACTTTATTTAATAGGTCAAGACCGGTTTCGCTCATTGCAAGCATTGTCAACTGATAAGAAATATAAATAGCATTTTTAAATTATATTTTTAATCAGTAGACAATGCTCGCAAAGAGCAAAACCGGTCCTGACCTATTAAATAAAGTGGAATGAAGTACAAAGGAATATTGTGTTTTTATAAATATAATGTCTTTTCACCAAGAATTGACAGTGAACACCCTAAAAGTGATCACATTTTATTATATTCTTTTCACATATACCGGAGTAACCTGTATATTTTTATACTAAAAAAATGAAAAAGAAAACATTACGTTTTTTGCGATGCTTATTTACATGCCATATCCACTTCCGAAATAGATTTTAAAGGTTGAATTCGATCGATCTAATAAAATGCATTGGTGAGTGCTCGTTTTAAGCATGTATAAATAGATAATCACTTGGCATAAGTTCGCGGAGACGATTTACCCTTCAAATTGTTGCAGCGTGAATTGCACTCGACAGCTTATGCAAGATTAGTGTTCCCAGACAAACCGTATGCTTGCAGTAGACATTTATTATGTT
Source organism: Himalopsyche anomala (assembly GCA_031772345.1). Taxonomy (NCBI): domain Eukaryota; kingdom Metazoa; phylum Arthropoda; class Insecta; order Trichoptera; family Rhyacophilidae; genus Himalopsyche; species Himalopsyche anomala. Next base: position 9,362,547 of record CM062835.1, read on the forward strand.
ATGATAATAAAATGATTCATTGTAATCCTTGAATGTAGTCGTAAACTAATAATATACATATTCTATGTAACATGACTGCACCTGTAGAGGTAATATGATATGTATCTTGATCTTTCTTAACTTCACGGCTTAAGTAAGCATTTTATAATAGCTGTTTCTATCTAAATTACATTTATTTTATGGATATCAAATTTATGGAGCTTTAAGTACCAGGGCGCGTTAGCGTCAAAGTACAAAAATAAGTCAACCAAAGAGGTCATTTTCATTCGTTCATAAATAGTTTATTAATTTTAGACGAAACATAAAATTTATCGAAAGCAGAACTGCTCTCGGTCTAATACGATTTTCAGGCATTGTCTCGTCATAGTTGTGAAGATTACAGATCGTTGCGTTATAATGTTTTCCTACCTCGCTGCGAAACTTTTGATTTATTTTACAAATGAACTCGCAGAAGGTAAGTATTCTCAAGTCTCTGTGAAGCAGCGAGTTATGCACGTATCACGGGGCGTTGTAATAGCGTGAATATATATATCTGTCTTACTGATTTATTTTGAACAATCTGGAGAGTATTCATATGTTTGTGATGAGCATAAGTTCATATTGGAGTAGCGTACACCATGATTGGTTCATTGCCAATACCATTTCCAATAATAAAGTGGGTAACATGTTTACAATTTATTAAATATACTTACAAAAAAACTCATTCCAATTTATAACGACAACGTTTATTGCCACTTTGAAAAAAAAGAGTTGAAATAAATGATACTAGAGTATTAGATTTGTCAAACGTCTTTGACATACGGTAAGAACGAGGTGGAAGTTAATGTTTCGGTTACCTAATCGTTTTGTCAGTTTTCAGAACTAAATAAAGTTATAACAAATAAAACAGATTTTAAAAACCTTTATTCGTACTGTTGTCTATTCTAGAATTTAATTAACAGTCAGACGAATTGTGACACAATTTTCCAAGAGTAACACTTAACCACGACGTTAAATGAGAGAATATTAATATTGGCCAGTTTCCAACAAGTGTGAATCTAGGGCTTTTGACCTGTACACGATTGAGGGCTTAATTATACCAGTGGCCATACTTAAGCTGCAATTTGTCAATACATATATTTGTATCTAATAGTAGGTTTTTGTTACCTTTAAATCCACTCCCAATGTGGAACGTATTGGCTCTTGATGAAGATATCTCTACAGAAGTTTCTCTACAAAAACTTTTTGATAGTCAGTCACTCAACTTCTATTTTTTTTTTAGAGTAGTAGGGATATAAAGGATAGGGCAGGAAAGGACTAGTGGTTGGCTAATCACTCTCGCTACATCCCGTTATATAAGGATTGGAATGGTAGAGAGGAATTTTTAGCCGTTAAAAACATCCATTCGAACAGAAATCAAAAAACCGATTGAAAAATGATGTTTGTCCTGAAATTTTAACGTGTGAGGTCCGGCATGAAAGCCAACGACGTTGACCACTGTGACATAGACCCGACGTATTTTACGCATTTTTAATGGCAGTAAAAAATAAAGTATCAAGATTATTACTATTAGATTTCTATCGTATGTCTTAATTGTGTTATTTCACAGCTTTCTATATTTAGACTTTAATATAGTTTTCATAAAAAAACCTTTAATCTGATTGCTTAAAATTTTACTAGAGTACAATGATAAGTTTCATACCACATTGCCACACCAAGAAGCACCAAATGGAAAAGTTTACAATCTTTCTGTCAGTTTATCCATCTTATATTTTTTCAGAGAGGATGTAGACAAGATACATCAATAGGACTTTTGATTAATTACTTTAAAGACTCTTCAGAGCTCAACAGTGTTATGCTACGGAAAACTCTCAGCAAAGGATGTAAATCTGTAGAGGGTGATTGTGGGTACAATATTACGTATTTTATGAAAATAAACAATTGGAATGTGGTTTTATATTCTATTGAGCTTATTGTGAGTAACTTGTTAAATTTAAATTGGCAAACAGTTGATATAAAAGTGTTGAACATGTCTTGAAATGATTGTTTACAGTGTTTGTTAACAAAAAAATAATTAACAACGTACGATGGATAAATATTATTTCGTTCAAATATTATTTATTAAGATGTGAATATTATTTAATTCGGCTATATCTGGTAACTACCAGTACTGTTTTACGGTAGCAAATCATAAGTGGTAATATTAACACGTTGGAACTAGCTGGGTTACGTGCTGCGGATGCCTCTCTAAAGCCTTAGTCCTGTCTGCCTTTTCTTTTAACCGGTGGGGTTCCGGCGTCCCGGACGACCGTCGGGTACTATCAATAGGAACTGAGAGATGATATCATCACGTAGGAGGAAGCAAAGCAATTGACAGGAGATAGGAAAACATGAAGGTGCCGCGTGGTAGCCATATGCTCCACATAGAGAGCGAAGAAAGTCAAAGAAGAATATCTGGTTAAAGTATTTTCTCAGTCGATTGAAATACGTCGACCTTTTAGATACTTATTTTATGAGTAGGGTAAGGTTTTGTTTGAAATGACGTGAACATTTTTAACAAAACATGTATTTGCTTTTTATAGTTAAGAGAAAATCTCCTTCATTATTTATTGGAAGAGCACATTTCTGTCGTACTACTCAAATGTCCGATTTCAGGAACCGAGGCCAAAGTGTATTCACTGAATTATTGTAAGTAACAAATAATGTGTTTCATCACGTTTGCGACATTTATTGACTAGCCACACTTCCAGTAGTAAATAATTTTGTGAGCTGTACGATAATCATCGTTGCAGATTATCGTGTTTATGTTTGCCAAAGCCAAACAACCAATTTGCGTTGTCGTATGTAAGGGTTACATTATCCGATTGAGCCGGAAGGTCACCGCTGATTCCTCCATACGAATTGTCTGATACAGGATAAGCTCTTTGGTCGTGTCGCTATTGATACACGCTAAATAAATTAGCTAGACGCTTATCCATGCATATTCAACTTCCGTTGAGGTAAACCTTTATGGAATTTATATTATAAAAACAAAACAAAAAAATGTTGATGGTAAAATCATTTACTTATATTTACTTCATTGATTCAACAATGTGTATCTTTAAACGTACGTTCCACATAGTTTTGATTGTATTCGGTAAAAATATGGTTTAGTCTATTTTTTAAGAAAACTTTTACATCAAAAATAGATCACTTAATTTTAACTTTTTTTATTTAATAATTTGGAACGGTTTGTCTCGTTCCAAAAAGTTTTATAAAATTATGGGCTAAATGAAAAAAATACTTATAAATTAATAGCTTGTCACAAAAAATAAGCAATTTACATCTCGAACTGTTTAAGTCTATAAATTCTGTAAAACCTATGAAAATTTGATTAACTGCATTATAGAGCGGCATTGTTATAAATTATTTCTTTATTTTTACTAGACTTTTTTTCACAATTTATTGAAACTTATTTTGCTAGTAAATCTTACAAGTTTCCTGATTAAGCTGGTTTATATTGAAAAATAGTCCCACGATAAATTCCAGTCACAAGTTGATACAAATTAACACATCCTTTAAGCGAACAGATTCTTACGTAATTAAATAAGCCAAAGAATATTTAGAAACTTTGCAACAACCGAATAATAAATCAATTATTTGACTGATTCTTATTAAGCTTCTGTGATACAGTTGGTTAAAGCGTTGCCTTAGCAGTCGGTCAAACATAAAGAATATTAATCTTCAAATATCTCATCAATAAATCAACTATTTTTTTCGACGTAACGTCCTTCTGAGTAAAGAACGACGCATAAAGATACTTTTTTAGTTCATGTTCGCCAGCCTTAGTTCAGAAAATGTATTTTTAGTGAGATAATTTAACGGTCGTTTGTCAAGTGAGCATACAACCTCGTTTTTCATAGACAGTATGACACGAGTCGCTGATATCAGTAGCGGTGTATCTTACAAAAAAAAATGTAAATGCATGTTGTTTGGATACAGTTAATCGATATTTGCTATATGTATGTATGTTAAAATAGGGCATGTAAATGTAGCAGGTAAAAAGACATTCTTAATATACGGTTGCAGAAAAACTAATAGAGCACATTCATTTCTACAGATTACTGTTGATAAATTTAATATACTTACAAATAATTTATTATTATCTTATATGTATTATTAAGTTATCAGTTTCTACAAAGTTTTGTTTAAGTGACGTAAAACGGGAACGTTGAAATTATTGCAATTATTTATCGTCATCGATACAGATTTATCTAAAATATTTTTTGTGTCATTTCGTTATAAATGGTTGAAATATTATGCTTAACATAGTGGGACAATAATTAGAGTGTAGAGAATCCTGACATTCCACACAAAAATAATATTGGCTATAAAATGTAACTTAACGATCTTCAAATATTTAGAATCAACAAACCAATTCTGAACAAAAGTTTCAATGTCATGGAGCTGTATTTTTTTTAAACTAAAAGATATTAGATTTATAAGAACAAATGAATGTTTCGCTCATCACGATCAGTTGAAAATGCTCGCGATAAGCGAAAGCGGTCTTGATTGTGATATTGAATTTAATTACTTTTCAATCAATACTTAAATACATGGATAAGTGTCATATAAAGTGTGAATTTGAAAGTACTTATGTGCATTTGTTTTTTGCATGTATTTGAATGATGTAAACCCCTGATATGAAGTGATTCCCCGCTGAAAATGCTCAACCCTTCTATTTGGCGGAGATTCAGGTCTTTGTTTGTTTCCGAGGGTAGTTTTAATTTTATTCCTAAATTCTAAATAAAACAAAAGTTTCAAAATATATACACATTATAATTAGACTCAGCTTTCTGCACACACGTTGATTGTGTGTTCGTAAACGTAACATGTAGCGAGCGACCCTCTGTTCGAAAAGTTTCCCCAAATCCTAATCAAAGGCGTAGTTAATCTGGGATTTCCAACTTTAATACCCGTGAGGCTGGCATACATCTAATTTCATTCCTCCGGCCGTATCAGATTCCAAATAAACTGTACATCTACATTTCTAGACAGCCATGGAGTCACGAAAGAGTCTAAATCAATTTAAAAAATTTAGCCAAGTTTATCGTTTTCACTTGTAGATGAAAGCTAATGAACAATCAAAATTTATTGAAAAGGGATATCTTCTACTAGACGCTTCAAAAACTTTAAATTTCACGTTTTTTTTATAAATCAACGTTGATTAGATCTGATTTACAACTTTGTCATAATAAGCACATTTAGAATAGATAGCTTCTTTTAAGAAAAGTGGAGAATGAATTCAAAAACATTTTTATTGCTTAAAATTATTAACAGCTGGTAAAGCTGAATACGTTCAATGCAATGGATGCACAGACAGATCAAGATAGTGTGTATGATGATAATTTACAGATATAAACATATAAGAAGAATATTTTGTATCGTTTTTACTTTATTATAGGTGACGTATCTTTAAAGTAGTTATTCTTAAAACAAACTTCTTCAACGTTGTGCTGAAATAAATACCACAATATTACGAATTTACATTGGTAGCCTAAATTATTGGTCTCTTATTGTTTTTGAAATAAATTAAGATAAACATGTTGATTTTAATCATTTTTATTGTCATATGATGTATAACTTCCTATTTGAATACTAGCAAGAAAATAAATTGTGATTGCTACGACTTACATTATTCACTTTTTTTTCATATTATCATCATTTAATATATAATTGTGGAAACATACTTTGCCGAATAAAAATCCGTATCAAATTAATTAAGTCATAAAAAAACATGGGACGAAGATTTGAACATGATAATAGATTAGTATGAAAATCAGTTACATATAATATCATTAAGAATGTTTACATTTACCTTTAAACGAATGAATTCAAATAAAATACAATGAATAGTAAAATATTGTTTTATTATTCAAAAAATAAACAGCATACCTGTAACTGAAAATATTTGAAATTAATATACCATTAAGAAAAACACAATATTCTTTTGGACTTATTTCCATGTCGTCATGAGCTCGATCGCCATGAGCAAAACCGGTCCTAATCTTGACAAATAAAAGTGGAAATAATTTCACACCAATAATATGCTTTTCTTTTTATAATGCCTTTCCAGTAAGTTTTGACATTTAACACCCTTAAAGTGAGTAATATAACTCCCAACAAATATTTGACGCTGATGAACTTCTAAACGATTTTTTTTTCACTGCATATCATAAAAAATCATATTTTTGATCAAACAACAAAAACGAGCTGAAATATAATTTGCTGTTGCAGAGATAATGAATACTTTAGCACAGTAATTGATAAAGTAGAAAAGTTTTATAACTTGACACTTGAGTTTTGTCATTTTGCAATTGAATAAAAGTTGATATAACTCATCCGTTCAGTAATAATACAAAAAATATATTTATATTTAAAAAATAGTCACAAATATAGCAGAAAAGAAACCATAACTATTTTTTTGGCTGCGGTAAAAAATTGATTGAGAATTTACATTCATACAATTTACCGTTGGTATATTATCAAATTGAAGCCGTGCAAACTTTAAAGTTGTTGTTCAATACAGCTTATCGTTTCAGCGCATTTTTTTTGTACGGGAAGACAATTCTATGTCAATCTGGACTTCAACGAGTGGTATTATTTTATTTAGCATACTAAAATTTACTTTCATTTTTTTTCAAATAAAATTTACTGACTCATTGATGTATAAAATATTTTGGCATACCTTTCGATTATTTTTCGCGTACTGACCTCTGGCATACACTCAGAATAACGTAGCGTTTGGCGGATATAAAAAAAATAAAATAAAAAATTCGCTTCGCATCGTCCGAATAAATCATCCACGATTTGAACAGCCGGTGATGAGACATCGAATAAATACGCGGAGACTCGAAAAAGACAAGTAAAAACAATACTAAAATCACATTGTACGTTTAATACATTTTTGGTGTAGTTTCATATCGTTTAAATGTCTTTTTTTACGGAAAAACATAGTAAGCTTTAATGATAGTGTATTTTTATAAACTTTTATGAACATACTCGCTCGCTATTCAGGAAATGTAGTCACTACGTGGTGCTTTAAAGATGTTATGTTATTTGTCAGTTTCTTTGCTTTCTCCCAAGACATACGAGCATCCTCTAGTTCTGGTGACTATAACCTATTGATCGTTATCAGTGGCATTCCACGGAAACAGAATGGATCACGTTTGTAAAATAGACAAACAGAATTCAAGCTCATTTAAGAGATTTACAGCACATATCTATTGTCAGTTAAAAATTTCGAACATAATGAGAAAAAAGTTCATCTGCTCTTCTAAATGTTATTGACAAAGCCATACCACTACATGTTCGTATTTAAGCGAGGAATTTGTAGAAAATACTTATTGAATTATAGCAACACATCTTGTTATTTCAGTAAGAAATAAAGAACTGTTTAAAAAATATTTTTAATACTGCTACATCCAAAAAATTATCTTTTATAATATGAATCGAACGACATTGACAGAATGTTTTTAATATTACCAAGAAAAAAAAATACGGTTTAATCAGAAATGCAATACTTTTGTAAAGTCATTTTTTGTAGGAAAATCTAATCAAGTATTTTTTAAAGACAAGAATGACAAATATGCTAACGCATTCAAATGATATTTTTATTTGTTTCCAACTGAGCTGTGAAGAGAATTATAAAGATGATTTCAGGCGTAACATTAATAGATTATAAATCTATATTTCATTTAAGTTATCGGTGGCTTTAAAGAAAGAAGTGTGAGGGTTAAATAAATAGCTCTTTTTTCACAACTTTTCTTTTATTATATTTAAAAATATTCTTTCCATCAGATAGATTGCAAAGCATGGAAAATAATAATAGATTCTAAGTGTTATGTATTATATAAAATAATGTGATTAAATAATGGCATAATGAATTCGGTCATGTATTATGGCTCACGCCACGCCACATACATATATGTTTACAAAAAAAACAGTCGTTATTATGGCACCCTTGCCTCTTAAAAAATTGGGGAAACAAAGTGATAAGTTGTTTTTAACTAAACGGACGTGGATCCGCATAAAAAATATTAATCTCTTTTGTTGTGCGAATTTTGTAAAAAAAAATCGCTGAAGAATATTTTTTACGAATAATGTGTTTTTTTGCTTAAGTATCATGTGAAATATATATTCAAAGAAACGTAATTTATTTTTTACGAAGCACAACGAAACGGTCAGAAGCTTTTATTTATTTTAAGTTCAGACGTTTTTGACAATGTGATGATAGTAGCAATATATATTATGGGGCTATTATTTAACTATTTTTATTTTTGTTTTTCATAAATTAGAAGATATTTTTATAAAAATGTATTAATTTAAATTATATAAACATTTTATTCTAACTTTAAAATTTGCACAAAAATCCTTTTTAAACCTTTTTAAGAGATCTAAAACTTTGGTAAAACCTTTCTTAGACCAAACTGACGGTAATAAAATCGGGAAAACCTATAACCAAACTCAATGTGAGACGCAAAACCTTACACTATTTCAACCAGTGACGTTTATATACAAACGATTTTTCATAAACTGTATTTTTTATTTGTGACATAATATTGTATACATAGTATACAATGAAATGCTGTGTGTAACAAAGATGAACGTAGAGAGAAAAATAAAACAAAATTTTAACATAATAAAGTTTCTTATGCGTTATACGCTTCTACAAAAGAATTAAAATATATTTTATTCAGCCATGCCAAATACTTAAGACTTTTTATTTCAGTTATTAGTCATAGAAATGATTGAATAGATGGTTAAGACGTTTCATATAAAATTTTTGTGTCGTTCTATTAAAAATATAACAAAGTTGAAATTAATTTTCGAGAATCGTTTAAAAGAAGATTAATTTATATTTAAATTGTTACTGTTAAGATTTTTGTAGTGTAAATTGTCTGATCGCTTATGTATTAATTGTCTGAAAATGAATAATTAAACATTCAAAATATTCGTCATTAACAATATAGAAATACTATAATACATAACAATAAGTATAATACATATTCTTAATATTATTAGAATTCCATTAGTTTCTTTAGATATGTATTGAAGGTATTCATTTAACTTCTTAGATGACTCATTTTTAACGATGTGGCAAAAAAATACCGAATCCCAACGAAACAAAATATCTGTACCTAACTAATATATTTGCCTCGTAAAGTTTCCAGCAGCGGTGGACTATTTCACGAATGTTTACAAGTAAACGTATACAGCCGATACTTCTCGTCACACTTTCATCTTTTGTTTTATTCTGTTGTTTTTTTTTTCAAGTACAAGGAAAGACGCGACACTTCCCTTCGCATTTTCTTTTGCTGCCCGTCGTTTTGTTTTCCACGACTGTCTCCCTGCGGATAAAAACCTTGTATCCGGTAAACCGTGAAATTCTTGTAGAAGCAGGTTGTTTGAGTTCAAGTATAAATTCTTAGATAGAATATATTTATATGCCCTTGTTTTTTACTTGCACCTCAAACTGCTTTTGAAAACTTGAACAAAATGCAAACAATAAGACTTCTTTCAAGTATTTATTGAATATGACACCTGAAGGTTAACATGTGGCATTTATTCTTTTATCAAATACTCGATCATGCTTCAAAATTCGTAATGGGTATATACCATATTTAATTGATTGCGTGGAGAAATTTAAAATACCTATGTCATAAAAACCTTTTTACCAGAAAGTTCGATTTATCCATTAATAATTAGCCGCAGAGGTTAAAAGTTTTTCAGATTATGGTATTAATGTCTCCCAAGTCTAGACAATGAAATTATTATTTTTTATTTAATATCCAAATAGCAGATAAGCCAGTCCTTTGCAGCTCTACACTACGCAAATTTAAAAATTATAAGCAAAAGTAACGTTGTTCCGAAAATATTTTCTTATGAACTGTACAGATCCGACTCTAAAAAATCTGTTACGAAAACAAAAATCTAAGAATAAACTTATTGCTTTTTGTTTTTGAGAACATTAAACAAAGTTGACACTGTAATAAAAAAAATATGATAAACTTCTCACTCGCCAATATTTTTTTTTGTGAAAACAGTCTTTAGTGTAAAGGCCATTATTATAAATGGCAATTTGGGTCACTTGATGTGTACGAGCCACAAATTGTGCATCGCTGGTACATTTTATTATGCTTGATTTAATATATAGTATAGAGCAGATAAAGAAATTAGTGATTTTTGAGAAATAACTCAATATTTCTAATCAAAGGTTTTTCTTTTGATGAATCATTCACAGTCTACTACATATTGGATATATGTAATATAGTTAAATTATACGCATGTTTAATGTATAAAATCCAGATATATAATAGTATAATCCTGAAAACAGATGGACATTTAACTTTTTTTTAAATGTATCACCGAAGATATGATCTCCTCAATAATACGCTTGGTGTACATTTAAGTTTTATAAGCAATAAATGAACACTTTAACTAGTCATGCGGATATGATACGTTGATATTTTTACTCTATTAGTCATACGGAGCTGGTGTATTACTCGATCATCTAATATTTCACAATACCTCAAAAATTACAACGTCTTTTTATTATCGGACTCTTTCTAATCAACATATTTACTAACCAAATCTTACCTAACCGTAGCCTAACATAACTTAACCAACCGTAAGTAATTTCTACTTTGACTATCGCTTGTTAGTATACTAACATTATGTTATAAGTGTTCGCCAGTGAGTTTTAGAACTCACTTGTTTGTTAATAAGTTGACTAGTCAAAGTGAATGGGAATTTTAATGATGTTAGTTTCAGTCAAAACTGTTGGATATTGTACACATTGACGATATGTCACGCTTTCATTAACTGGACACACATAACCTGTAGATGTTTCAATTTATTTATGAACTAAAAAACATATATTTTATATTGTTTCTTATAAATATTTCAGCAAAACCGTATATTTGATTTGACAACGAAAACAATTAAGTAATTTAATTAATTGCCATGAGATATTTGGCAAACGAAATAAAGTAATGTCCCACCAAAATAATATGTTTTACAAGTGCAATCATTTAATACCCACCTAGGTGTGATATTCAGTTATTATTTAAAACATAATATGTTACAATCAGTCCATTAATGAAATTGCACACGTCCTCCCAACCTGCCGATGGAGAACTTGTTGGTCGGATACAACGACGGTGGCCATTTGCCAGTTCGCTCTAAAATTAGTCGGCAGAGATCTGCGGGAAAAATATTTCTCAGAGTTATTTTCGGTGTTTCTTTTTTTTTCGTGCCCGGTGTTAAAATAGAGTTATAGAATCACACCAAGACGATCTTGGTGAGGGTTCCGACTGTTATACTCCGAGGTCACACTAAAAGGTAAACGGTTAGATACAGTAAACAGACATGCTGTAAAATAAACAATTTCGCTTACGAAAGACAGACAGTGCTTTATGATGTAAAGGATTTTGTTTCAGATAAGCAATTGTACAACGACCATATTAATAAAAAAGACGTCGCATTATTTTTTCACATTTTTTTGTGATGAGATAAACAATTTATTCTCTTGACTACAATTTCTGTAAGACACTATAATATAACAAAAGAAACGTATTGATATTTACTATCTAAGCTTTGATAAACGGCAGTACCACGAGAAAAAATCTTTAAATATATAATGAGTCTGTTATTTAAGTTTTTTGCACCTGTCATTCATACAAATGATACAACTTATTTACTTCATGGCTCAAATGACGTTTGACTCAAAATAATATTTTAACGCTGTAGCACAGAAGGACTTATAAGAATTTCAGCTTGGAATTAAGTTTTCTTGAAATTGGTAAATGTATTTAATAATTTTACAATAACTAATATATAACTATAAGTATACGTCACTTATTTGCAACTTCAATCAATTAATTTGGATTTAACTTAGAGTTTCATGTAATATCGCAGTGAAAATTGTTTCTAGTTTTTTATGTATTCGACGGCGACTTTTTGGTTATCAATAACACTAGACACAAAAGATTTCCCCAAATTATATCAACAGCAATTTTATTCTTCTACAGCTTACTACATATGAATACAGGAAATAAAAAAGCACTTAATACAAAAAAGACTAAAAAAGTGAGTATGTAAAAGATGTTCTATGTAACACGTAGAATATTTTTTGTCGTGGTACTTAGTGCTATTTTTATTTGATATATTAATATATGTACTGTGGTTTATTATGAATGGAACAAATTATATAGAATGATAAGAATAAGAAGAATGTGTGTTACAAAGAAGTTTGTGTTTTGGATTTAAATAGAACTTTCGCATTGAAGTAATATAAGCTTAAAACTAATTATTTTATAAAAAACAGGAAAATTTGCTGAGCTAAATTAAAGAATGTATTTATCAAGACCAAAATGATTTAACAATTTCCGTAAAAGTTTTAATAGCATAATACTATTTTGAAGTCTGCTGACACTAAATGAATGTTATTCTTTTATTGTTGTTCTAAACTTCTACGAGTAAAGTTGTTTGCTTTTCTGCTTCAAGGAAACAATTTCGAAGTATATTTTGCTAGACTAAAAAAGTATGATACTAATTAAAACAGGAGAAGTTTTTGAAGATCAGTAAAGATTTTTGACTTATTTTTACATAGTGTAATGTGCGTATTATAAAATTTGATTTAATTTAAAAATAAATAAAGACTAGAATTTTTGATACAATAATATTTTTCATATATTTTTTTCTTGATTGCATTTATATAAATTTTAATTTAACACCATTTTAAAATACAAATAAAACAATTTCATTGCCAAAAAATATAAAATAGAACAATTTTATGCAAGGTAACTTTTTGCCACGATAAATTTATCATTTATATATAGTTTGTAGATTAAATAGTGTGAAAATATACGAAACCAAAAGTGACACTTATTAATTGAAGTTTTGTAATTTTTTTCTAGTCTGTGCCAAAAGTTAAATACGACTATTTGCTTATTCCAGTGTTCCCAACTGCTGTTTTATACTTCTTGTGTTTTTATTTTATTAAATTAAAATAACTTCTGTACAAGGAGAATAGCCTTATTCTCAGAAACAAAACCGAGTTAAACGTAATATATTTAATAATTTATCTTGTGAAAAACCACACAATGGGTATATGGATGCTGGTGACAAATGCTATTTCCTCTGTCAGAAAACAAAGAAGGATAAAATGTCATGAAAAGATGTCAGCGATGTCTATGCGCTTGCGGCAATTCCTGGTCAATTCATTTCCGCTCTATCTTTTGACAAAACCCCTTTATCCGGTCTCAAACAAATACCACACTTTAATAAAAGACAAAACAGCTTGCCGACAAAATAACAGTCGTCATTCACAAAAAATGATTTAATAAAATATACTTTGCGTACATAAATGCCGAGAATAAACACGTCTGTCTACATGACGGTGCTTAGCGTTTTAAGTCGTAATAAATTTATCAAAAATTGTGAAATTAAAGCTGAGCTTTATACTAGACTATAAAAATAAAAACCTTAATTGACATATTGTATTGTATCTTTACATGTGTTGCTTATTATTCTTGACTTACTATATATTGACGGAAGACAAATCTCTTTTGTTCAAACAAGAGTTTATCGCTTTGAAATTTAAAAAAGTTTTGTATTTTAACATTTTATAAGTGAGGCGTCCAATATTAAACAAGGCGAAGTCAGTTTCAGTTTTTTTTGAACAGCCAAAAGTTTGTTTGCAAAATTTGAATGCTTTAATAAGTACAAATCACTCAGACAATACACGATAAACGTTTACACTTCATACACAATGTTAAAGGACATTCAGTCAGCTGATTCAAATTCTGCAATCTGATTGGATTTTAATGACTTTTGAATGAGATGCTTTAGATAGTAAAATCATTACTCGTAAGTAAGTTGATTTTCACCCACTTGTTGTACGAATTTGAAACAAAAAACACATATTGAATTGTAAATATCAAAATTTCTTACCGGGCTTATAAAAAAAATACATGACATAAGCCAAGTCAAATTGGCACCTATTTGTATATTTCCATTTTTATTGAGTTTTCAATTGATTGCTCCCTTGCTTAGGTCCAAGCATCCAGTCCAAGATTATAATTAAAATCTCTTTTACTATTTGTAATACAAATAGTTAACATGAATTTCTCGTCTTCCGCGCTTTGATTTTTATTATTTTTATCAACGAAATAGGGAAGCATCGTTTTACTAAGCTAAACATTAAGCAAACGCAAGTGGAATTTTCACTTATTTTAACTTTAAAAACGATCGTATGGGAGCTGAGTCAGAAATAAAAAAAAAAAAATTGAAACTGTTTCCGCAAACCGAGAAAACAATGCCGCTTGGTTGTCGTCTAAAAGGTAGACGACCGAATTTTATTTTAACTTTTTAACAAAACTCCAGCCACGAAAAACTTTGGCAGACCTACAATAAATGTTACTTTTTTTCGTTTTTTTAATCATCTTACACTACAAAAAGTATTTTAAGCTTAAAAGATGTCTTCAGATATGTTATATAGTAAAAACTGTTTTCCATCTGATGTGGTTTACTGATTTTAACTATTTAAAAAAAATATCATTTATAAAAACCGTTGTTATTACTGTAAAAGCTAGGTTTTTATTGAAATTGATTGTATCACTTTATTTCAAAGCAAATAAAGTAAGAAAATATCAAAAAGTTCAAAAAATATTGATGACAACCTTACGCAACGGCGAATGGTCTTCGGCAACCATGGTCGACAGTAAACAGAACAAAAACTTGAAATCGGAATCACGTGCGTAAATGCTAATATATTTTTTTTGCCTCGTGGTTGCCGAAAACTAGTCGACAGTCGACAGAAAAGTAGTACTAATTGTTCGTTTATCTAATGTTGGTAAAATTAATTTGTTAATATTATCAATTTGAAGAGTTATAAAAAAGTGGAAGCTGGTAACTACATCACTAAAGTGCTACATAAGCTCAAAGTGAAAATAGTATTTACCACTTTCATTATCAGGCAACATAATGTTTTTGGCGAATTTGATTTTGGAACATAACAGATTTTTTAATAAAAAATAGTATTTTATTATTTATAGACACAGCATTTTTGTAATATAGATTTTATCTAGTATTTATTGTTTATGGCTAATATAATTATGTGCCTGTGTGGTTGAGTGGTCAGCATCGTTGGCTTCGGCTACGGAGGTCACGGATTCGAATCCCAGTACGGACAGTTTTATAAATTGATTTTTCAATCGATCTATGAATTTCTGTTCGAAGGCATGGATGTATGTGATGTCTTGAATTCCCCCTCCCACCCATCCTATCCCATGAACGGGGCGTATCGAGAGCGATTAGCTAACCACTAATCCTGTCCTAGCCCTATCCTTATATTCCTAATCTCTTTGGAAAAAGAGAGGTTGAGCAACTGAGTAACAAGCAGTTTTCGTAGAAACACTTTTGTTGAGATAAACTCCGTTAGGAGTCCATATGCTTCACATTGGGAGTGGACATGGTTTAAAAATATATATATATAATTATAATATGTTGTATTCTTAAGCTCACAGCATTCTTGTAAAGCGTACAGTTAATAAATATACTATTCAACAACAAAAAATACCGCTAGACTTGATAAATAAATAAGACTCACTTGATTGTCCCTCTATGTAAAAATATATACTCGTATTGTGCAATGGTGGCAGCTAAAAGCTGTCCGCCTTTCTCCCTCCGCTTCTGAAACAATGTACAAAATAAATTATAACTACAATATACCAAAAAAGCTTTAAGCATTAATCATTTTATGTTTAATATGATAAAGTAATATCGTCAAAAGTTGCGCTTAAGTTAAAATTTTAGCACTATTTTTGAAAAATTTAAACCCTTTCCGATCACAAGCACGAAAGAGTGTAAGGTTAGTTGTAAGAAAAATTAAGAACTACTCTTTTGTGTATTTTTTCTGTCTAAGTTCATATATATAGGGTGTGTGAAAGCTTTTATATACCATCATCGGATGTTTTATAGCTAAATGATAATATTGTACAGATTCTGTCAGATAACCGCTTTATATTGAAATATCATTATCCCAAGGAAAGAAAAACATTAATCGATTACTGATAGTGAGTGTTTAGTAAGAAAATGTGCTTAATTATTATTAAAAAAATATTATTTTATGACATTAAGCCAAATAATTATCGTTAGCTTTCATTCATACAAAATCCATTCATACAAATTCATACAAAGTTATGCTTGTTTTAAAAAACCTTATTTTTTTCAGAAAATTCTTTTATATAATATTTATATGGTGGGAGAGCGAAATATTATATCTTGTCAGTCAGCTGTTATGATAAAAAAAAAACAAAACAAAAAAACAACAAGCAACGAGTTCTATGATATGAATTATTTAATCAAGGCAATGTGAAAAAAAAATCCGTCTCTTTTATTCAATTCAGACACTAAATTTAAATTTTCTTAGTGTTGTTGGACGTAGCGTGTTAACTAAGACAATATTATGTTGTAAGAGCATCGCTGTACATAATATATTAAGCTTATAATGAAATTTCTTGGCATTTTCGCAAATAGTAGCTATTTTGATATCACATTCTCTTAGCAAAGAGAAATGTTAATGGACCAAGCTTGTGTAAAAAATAATACATTCCAAATTCAAACGATTTTGCTAGAAAGATTAATGCGCTCCAAATAATATGCTGTTTAAATATAGCGGAATATGAGATAATTTATAATAAACGTCAGACTGTTAATGATGCCATTATATTGTTTTAAATTTAACGAACCTTTCAAATTTATACAAAATTTATAACATTTTAAATTATTATTTGTAACAATTGTTTTAATATAAAACTTACCCATCTATCAAGCTAACCTTAAGCGCAACAATTATTTTCAAGGTCTGGAGATAGTGGAAAAAATATTTCATTGTAGATCGATTCATATTTGTCAATTGGTCAAAAAACCGGAGGTATTTCTCGAATTCATTTTATCGTCGAATAAAATACTACGAAAGAAATAACGGAGAGTTACGGTTGTAGCGCCAAAATACTAAATAAAATATTAATGCGAAAACAGTTTTATAAATGACAATCATTTATCGTGATAAAAAAATAACTATAATATAATGAACAGATTGGCGTAATCAGGAATACTTTAGAGACGCTTCATTAAACATATAAAAAATCTTTCTTGACATTATACCGGCATTTTAAAACGATTTCAATAAGTGGTTAAATTCTAACGAATAGCAAATACAGTATAAAACCATTATTTTAGAGTGGTAAACACCATCGTTTTTGAGATTAACAAGCTTCTGATAATTAGTCTAAGAGAGAAATGTGTCAATGTAAGAATCAAATATCATATTTATAAAATGTTTCAATGGGTTATAGTAACTTTCGTTTGGATATCGTTTAATTTAAAACGTTTAAAATGTTATTGAAATTAATGGTTTAGAAATATAACAATGAGTAAATCATAGAAAATATAAAATTATCAGCTTATCATTTTTTAAAATGAATGAGAGTTTTAGTAGTAATAAAGTAAAGTAAATAACATTTTAATAAACTTCTACATATCGCCATTATTAAATTTATTTTCCAGATATTTCTTCCGTCTAATACAACTGACAAAAGTTATAAGTAACGTATTTCGCGAGCCGAGTGCTACAAGGTTCTATGTAGACAGCTGCAGGAAAAAAGGTATGGGAATTTGAAATTTTGAATGATTGTATTTTGAAAATTGTAAATGTTTAATCAATGATTAGTACTGGCATGATATAAGTATTAACAAAATATTGTTAAAAATAATTCTTCATAGTTGATAAGTAATACCTAAACTTCAATTAGAACCTTGTCCACCTGAAATTCAAACAAACCGCCAGTGCTACAAGGTTCTAACTGAAATTTGTATGAAAGCACGGGTGATTGAAAAAACAGACTAACGCTTTATATATATTATTAAAATAAAAATAATTTTATGGAAGATATCTAATGTGATCATTATTATTAGAGAAAATATATAAAAAAATTGCAGGATAAATAGGAGTGTTTGTTTTTCGTAATTTGTGTTTGATATCATTTATGTACTTAATTCATAAATTTAATATTGTAAAATGTAATAATACCACACTGCAAGAATACAAAACATCGTAATGGTAAACAATAATACCAAAATATAAAAATAATTGATCTAAGTCAGATAATTGAAAAAAATACAGAAATAAAATTATCAAAATATAAAAGATATTATTCAACCTATGTTCATTCACACAAACTTTGTCACTAACGATCCGGGTTTTGCCTTTCGGCATCTTCAAGCGTTCAACTTGAAACCACATATATGTTACAACGCGCACATAGAACTATGGCTTATTGGGCTTTAATGGAAATTCAAGCAAAATTTTGACTTCATATTAATACAGCATGTAGATGATGCTACGTTTAAGACTACCTCATTATTATTTTAGGTTGACCAAAAGTAGACACTTAGAACCTTGTAGTATTCAGCTCGCGATTTGTATTGTTTTTATTTGTGTCTATCCTGCTTTGCGGGTCCAGTAAAAAGAAAACTTCCTTTCTTGTTATATATTAAATAAGGAGCTATAAGAATCAATATCTAAGTTATAAATAAACATCTAACGATAAAACTTATTTGAATATGTGATATCCGCGTCACAACTTTTAACATAACCATTGAATAACAGAGTAACGAATTCAAATCAAAGTCAATAAATATCTCGTTATTAAAAAAAATATTCTTACCTGAAATAGATGCCGCTGTTTGTGATTACTCTTTCAAAACACTGATTTTATATTTTTTTTACTAAAAACACCTATTAATTAAGAAAAAATGCAATTTGTTAACATTAAAAAAAATAATCTTTAACATAACATAATTATGAGCATTGAGTTAATCTAGACAACATTTTGTATTTTTGAAAGCATTTTTCATACATCTTAAATAAATAAAACAATCAGGTGGTTACTGCTTTGCAAAACTTTTGAGTTGAATTGAACCAAAAGATTTATTAAATGTAGATGTTCAATTGAAAATTTTTCGTATAATTTAATATTTAAAAACTTTTGATACTATTTTTTTTTAACTTGAGCATGACATGTGACATATGTAAAAATTCTGAATTTTTACTATTGTATATTTATTTTAGTAAAACTTAATTTTACTTCCTTGTGAACTAAATATTGACAAAAAATACTTTTTCAAATAAAGTTACTAGAACATTGCGCTAAAAAAATATTTCAAAAGACATTATTAAATGAAGAAAATGACAGCGCAACTATTTTATGATAATAAAAAAGTAATTGGTAGTAGTTAGTATACATACGTAGAAACATTTATTTTAAATAAAACATATTTACCTAAAATAGATATTTTTTAAATCTTATAAGAACATGCCAATTAACACGAGTGTCTTAAAAAAAGATTTAAGAAAATACAACACCAATTCAATTTTATTTTTTTGCTTGTATCCTAAAATTATGAAAGCTTTATTTCATTCAATTCAGAGGAAATAAATGGTCTACAATTAATGTGTCATAAAAATATCAAATAGCTTGCAGGCGTATAATAAGACCAAATCATTCGTAAACTTTATTGCTATTAAAATTTTTAAAAAAATGTGCATGAATATGTCAATAATACAGAATTGTACTTATGCCACATTGAATGAAAATTATTAAGTAATTTTATTTATTAACGTATAAATTGACATGAAATTTATTGCAAAATAACAAATTCTTAGCGGATTTAACTAGCTTAATAAAATCT
Source organism: Himalopsyche anomala (assembly GCA_031772345.1). Classification (NCBI taxonomy): domain Eukaryota; kingdom Metazoa; phylum Arthropoda; class Insecta; order Trichoptera; family Rhyacophilidae; genus Himalopsyche; species Himalopsyche anomala. The sequence continues at coordinate 9,382,323 of CM062835.1, forward strand.
TTGTTACTTTAATTATATGAATAAATATGTTACCTTTGTAATAATTAAAGCATTAAAAATATTTTTAAAAAGAATGAAAAAATACGACCACGTTTTTGAGGTTGATAGGAATGTGAATATGATTAAGATTGTACACAACTTCTAAAATAAGTTTTGACTCAAAAGAGTGGTTAGCATTTACGCTTCACAAAATTAAAATAGTGACTAAGACATCATTTTGAAACATCCTGTTTATCCACATATTTCCAAGCTGAGTTTGTTTTAATAACTTACGGATTTATAAAAACTTTGTAATTTTACCGTTTTCGCTAACATATATTTAAAGAAAAAAATACTAATATAATAAAAAACTATAATATAAACTTAAATATTGTTTCAACCTTCGATGTTAAAAATCAACCTTGAAAATATGTAGTGTGCTAAAACTTGATAAAAATAGATTTGTTTAGACAATAAAACGATTTCAAAACAGTATAAGTTTCGATGATAATAAATTTAAGGGGAAAAATCTTTAGTGTAAAACAAATAATTTTTAATTTTTAATTTTTTTAAATACACAATCATTTCCAAGCATTTTTTTAAATGATCATGAAGGTTATTAGATAGGTATTCCAACAAACCTTTTAAAACATGTTTACAAGAACTACATTTTTTAGTAAAAACACAATATTCCTTTGTACTTCATTCCACTTTATTTAATATGTCAGGACCGGATTCGCTCATTACGAGCATCGTCAACTGACGTTGATCAGTTGACGATGCTCGTAATGAGCGAAACCGGTCCTGACATATTAAATAAAGTGGAATGAAGTACAAAGGAATATTGTGTTTTTACTAATATAATGCCTTTCCACCAAGTATTGACAGTGAACACCCTAAAAGTGAACTACATTTTTTAAGACATTTATGATATTTCATGTTTTTGTTGCTAGAGATTATTCAAAGAACATGTTACTAAATAATGAATTTTAGCCCCATCAAAGTAGAAAATAATAATAAAAGACTGCTAAAAAAATGATAGTTGCATTTTAAAATATGTATAAGAAAGAATTAAAAATATATTTAATACTAAAAAAAATGATAATCTGTGTTGAAATACATTTACATTATAAAATCAATAAATGTGAAGGCTGACAATATTTAAGAAAACTGATTCAGAAGGTTTCACTCAAAAAGAACTTATATATTTTTTCATGTGCTATTTATAAACACAACCCAAATTAGCTACAATGATGTAGTTAAATAATATAATCTTAATTAAAAAGTAACTTGTCGTATAAAACCTGTTTTTTTTTAAGATAACAAGAATTTACATAGCAATGATTTAGATTGTAGAGTTAAAATACTTACAGAAAAATAAATATAAAAGATATTGTTGAAAAAGACATGTGTAAAAGACAAAAAAGTAAAATTTAAATATTTTTTTAATTTAAAACCATTAATGGTGTTGAATGTAAAATTTATATGGTTGTCACAAAAAATTAACTTCAACAGCTTTAGCAAAAAGTTAATGATTTGATAAGAACACTACTTAGAAACGAAACCACTGATATTTCCATATGAGATTATAAATCAAAATAATTTTGTTGGTAGGTAGATGAAAAAGTAGTTTATTTTTACAATCTTGAGACAGTTTTTTTTATTACTAAACAAAGATTGTTTTGTAATAAAATGCACTAAATAGAGCTTCTGTGAATAAATGTGGTCATGAAAAATCAATGTCAAATAGCATCTTGTTGATGTGACAAAATAACACTTCATCCGCCTTCTAACACTCTATTCAAAGCACGAAAACACAAATAAAAATCCCTCCGAATTTCAATCCGGCACATTCTAAAAAAGGTAACATCCTCCATCAAGAGCGGGGTTAAAAAAACTTCGAAGCCTCACACGAAGAAACTCGGGGTTTTAACAAAACTACAGAAAAAAAAACATAAAAAATAAAACGGAGCGGAAAACGCGTATTGAATTCTGATATGCCACCGTGCATAGACGGCGTAGAGAGGTCTACGGCGGAGGCTGTATTAAAAGGCATGGCATGTAATTTTACCTAGGCTTTTGCGCCTATAAGAGTCGTTGTGGATTTATCCGTAGAACCGACGACGCATTGTCGCGGATCTAGTGACCGGTCGCAGACTGATTAGGTATTCAAATTTGAAGACCGGGCAAAAGTGCCAACACACACTTCAGACGGACTTAGCATCATTTTATGTACGCGTGACAACGTATACAGACTTACTGAAAGTTTAAATTCAATACTAAATAAATTGAAAACATTTAACGAAAAATAATATTTATTTGATATCATTTTGTATTTTAGAATTAATTTTCAATAAGGAAAAATAGACACAGATATGATAAATACAATATTAGCCGAGTCAAAAAACAAAGATAAATAAAAAGTCAACAGTTTTTTCATCATCATCAGAGGTTTATTTTATTTTCAACTAAGTAAAAATGTACAGATAAACAAAAATATTTTTCAACAAAGCCAAAATAGCTGTTTTTTTATGAAACAGAAAATATATGTGACTGTCCGACTGTCTGTCTGTCACAAAAACTTCCCTCAAACGGCAACGGTAATGACATTAAATTGACACATTTCTTTATGTTTCTAGATTAACTGTGCTATTTTCGATGTTTTATTTTAAACTTAATTGAGAAGAAACTTTAAAAGAATTTTAGCGTTACAATTACAAACAGCCAATCCCCGGGCATAAAACCGTATATTGATAAATAAAATAATGAAAAAGAGGTTCGTGGATTCAAACCTGTGATGCGACAATTGATAATTTAAGCACTTTAGAGCGTAGACAAGACAATCAAATTGAATTTTGATTTTTAATTTATAAATCTTAATTTTTACTTGTAAAACATAAGCTGTTCATATACTATCGAAGGCTTAGTATCACAGAGACCTGTCTACAAAAACATAGTTTTTAGTTCCTTCTGACACTATAATTTAATTTGTCGAAATACCTAAACAGTTTCTAATAATTGTTATTATAGAAACAATAATTATTGTATTGCATAAACCGAGCTAAACTCAGTTAGGCTCCTGTGATCCTAAGCCCTTGCATTATCGCTTGTAAAAATTCCACATGGATAGTGTGACTTTCACAAAATGACATTATAATTTTACGTTCATAAATTATGTATTTAAAATTTTAGGTGTTAAATTTTATTTTAATAATCCATTTATGGATTCCTATCTGATTATATAATATACATAGTTTCATAAAAATAATGTTTGAAATTTAAAATTTAATAAAAATAAATTAATACAACCATGTCTTTTGATAATGCTGTATTAAATTCGTGTCGACAAAATCGGAGTCTGATACGCTGGACTTTTATTTAGCGAACGGTAAACTATCAGCTAAGACAATTTAAAGATGTGATAGTAAGTTTTCGAACGTGTGAGGTTAACCCTTCAACACTTTATAGCGTTAACGTTTAACTATTCACTTATCACTTGTCTGACATGAAAAAAACTCAAATTACTAATATAAACACGGAGAATATATAAATACACTATTAATATGAAATGTTTTCTCGCTTTTTAAATTTAATTACTCAGCGACGAGTGTGTCTTGTGGAAATTCATTTTAAAAGCTTACAACTATAATTTTAAGCGTATTAATGTTTTCATGATATTTGATAATTCTGACAAAAACATTTATATTTTTGATTTAAATAATTGTAACAAAAAAATATCGACTGTGGAAAGGAAAAAAACTTTACCCACAGTTATTTCAAAAGAACTTTTTTCGATGGTCAGAATATATACAACTTGATACACATTGTACTAAAAGGGTATAAGCTAAAAATGCCGAATTAGTATTTTAATTTAGCTTTTAAGTTAAGAAATAGAGGGGCACTTCAATTTTGTGTATATTTATAATTTGTCTTTAGTCTAAAATTATTAAAACATGTTTTTTTGGCCTCCTGTAAAATTTATTATGTGTGAGTTACGTCCTTTTTTTCCATAGTCGATATGTATAACATTACTTTTATTTGCCAGTAAACATTAGAAATTAAAAAAGTAAGATTCCATTATCTGCAAAAAATATCATATAATACTAAACACTTTCAATTTAAAAAAGCAATTATATTATATTATAAAAGCATTTGTAATGAAATAATTCATCTGGTATGGTTTGCTGATGTATTTTTTTATTAATTTCTGTTGTGATTTTTTTAAAATAATTAGAGTTTTTTTCAGGAAATATGCGAAGAAAAGAGAAATGTGAAATACATTATTGAAGAAGTATTTAATTAAAATGACTTCGGTTGTTGAAATATTATTTTAAAAAAATCTAATTACATGCGGTCAAAACGGTTTCGAATGTTTTATTTTTTTTAAAGTTGCCTTCAATATCTGTTTGCTGTTGTGTTTTGGAAACAGATCTTAAATGTTTTATTCGTTCAGCCAAAGAAAGACTGTTTCTATTAACCGATATTTTGAATGGTATTTTAGTACATCGAATTTCTATAATGTCTAAATTCTTAAACTAGTTCAGTTCTCTTTTAGTCTTATCCGATACTTTAAAAGAAGAAAAGATTCTTAGCAACTAAGTAAAAATCAGTTCTTATTGACCAGCTTCTACGGAGAACATTATTCAGTCCACGTCGGATCCGTGGTCAAGTGCTCAACATCGTTGACTTCGGTTGCAAAATTCATGTGTTCGAATCCCGTAATTAGCAAACCACTAGTCCTGTCCATGCCTTATGCTTCTAACTATTATCTTTGAAAAAGAGAAATTTATCAACAAAGCTACAAGCAGTTTTCGTTGAAAAATGCATATGAAATCCATAATACTCTATATCGGATGTATAATAATGCTACACAAAAAAACATTGCTTTAAATTCAATATAAAATTTAAAATGTAAACATTAATCAATTCATCATCTCACCCATTTTTTTGAAACTTATAAGCTTTGTAGTTTCTTTAAATGCATTATATTAAAAACTTGTATTTTTCGAAGAAACCCCTTTTTATAAAAAATACTCCAACATTGATGAGATAAACATTTCTAAACCGTCATTTCTAGGGTTAAAGCTCCACTGCAAAAGCTTGTAGTATGTAGCTGTATATATTTAACATTACTATTTTCACGCTTTTCAGTGTGTGGTGGGCACTCTATAAATAATGGGAAGCTTAAAGTGAGGACCGTTGTAGTTTGAATAAGTGGACTGCGGGTTCGATTGTTAAAACCGTTTTTATTTCAGTATTTTCAAATGTTTTCTATGTGGAAGTTTTTTCAAATGGCAATAGATTTAACTAGCAGCAACTCCTTTTGGGTTGGCCGAATTGTTACGACCAGGTCACGGCATATCTTTCCAAAGAGTGAAACTAAAAAAATAAGAATATTTCCAATAGTAATATATATTAACTTTATTTTCTACGCATTATCTATAAAATAGATACAATATATTTAAAAGACAAGAAAGAAGATTTCAACTGAAAAAAAAATGTAATTAGCAAAACGTTCTACGGTCAGTCCATAAAATTTTGAAACCTTGATAAAAAAAATGTATTTTTAAAAATAATGAATATTTAAAAAATATCAAAATATTATTTTCTTCAATAGTTATAAAATGTATTTTTGACAATAGCGTGAACCTGAATATCTATCAATTTTCTCATATTATTTTTGTGGAATTAATATGACTTATATTTTTAATACATTATAAAGCAGTACTGTCAATTAAACGTCGGCCAAAAAATATTATTACTGTGATTTGAATAATATTTATTATGGCGCCGTAGCCGAGTTGTTGCAATATAACAGGGGTGGGGAACCTTTTTATTTTTAAAGGCCACATTCGTTCATCTGATTCAACAAAAGGCCGCAATAAAGAAAACGTTGACACCCCCCTCCTTTTTTTGACTGTCAAATATATCATGGGTTGATTACGCTCTTTTTCCAAATACTTACGTATATTTTTTTGATCAAAGTAAATATGTTGATCAAGTCAAAAGGCCGCATCGGAGTAGACAAAAGGCCGCAGGTTCCCCTCCACTAAGCTAGAACTTTCATTTTACTCAGTAGCGTGGTAAAAATTTCAAATTCTTCGATTATTTCATCAAAATATAAAGACAATGTACGTATTTAAATGTTATAAAATCGTGTCGTTTCTTTTTTATAATGTTACGCATATAAATAAATAAAATCATTATATTTAATTTTCAAATATGAATAAAACTTATGCAGAGTTTAGTTTTTTTTTAAATACGATATTATTTTGTTAGTTTCCACAGCTTTTGGTAGCAGGTCGATGAACTATAATATTCTTCCAATTTTAAACGACCTCTAGTTTCTATTCAGGTTCCGGAAATTACTTAAGGCTATCAAGCTTAGCGATGGGTTGCTTTTAAGCCGTTAAATAAATATCAAAAAAGCTAAGAATCTTTCCGACGGTCACCCAACGTTTGCTGATATTGCTTGTAGGGCACGTGATATCATTTAGATACCTATTTCACTTCTCTCGGTTGTTGAGGGTGACAACCTCTTAGCGTTTGCACATCTTGCAATCAACATCGTTTTCTTCTTGTTGTAAGCCAACCAAATGGAAACATCTCACGATAAGAAAAACTTTCTCAACCTTTTTCTTCCAATTACTTTTTTATAAATATTGTTATGAATAACATTATCATTACAAAAAAACTGCCTAGAACAAAACGCCGCGACAGCGATAGGTCAATAAAAGTCCCACAAACGTAAAAATTATAACAGTACATGCTATGTGTGTAAAAATAGACATTATAATAATATGCTTAATTGAATATTTTAAAGTTTAATTAAAGCAATATCGAGAAAACAGTAAAAAAATCATATTAATAACCTTTTAATTTCAGATCGTAAGGAAAATAATAAAGCAAGACGTTTCAAGGACTTAAACCACTCATTATTGGAAGAACTTGAACTGAGTCATATGCAATTATTGTAATTTTTCTGCACGTTATTTGACGCAAATTTGAATCAGTAATTAAAAAGGATTGATATTTTTATTTTAATTTTATAGATAGTAATTTTTTTTCATGTCATTAAAATAAATTTCGAATCACACTACAATAATAAACATATCAACGAAAAAAAGTATGTGTTCCACATTTTCAAGAAAATCGCGTTCAGAGTACTTACTATCTGAGATCTGAAAAATATCTCGCGGGCCTTATTTTGAGATGCAGTGATATTTCCAGCCAGAGCCGTTGGTACACGACGTGCGCGACTCAAAGAAAAGAAAGATATCAGGTTTAACCCTTTCTCTTTAAACATGAAGTATCAAGTTTTCTTTACCACTGTAAAAATATTATTATTTTTTGGACTGTGTTACAATAGCCAAGTGTGATAAAATAATAAAATATGTTTTTTGTTAAATATTTTTAGCGATTTTTTTTCCATCCTTTAATTAAAATAGTATTTTATAAAAATTAAATCGTTCAAATTATGTACACTCACACAAGTTTTGTCACTAACGGCTGCCGAGATAAATTAACCCATGGGAATGCCTACATATTTAAATGTTGAGTAATTTCAAGAACTATATATTTTGTTTGCTGGTTTTTTTTTATGATTATATTTACTAACATATAGGATACAAGACTGGGGAATTTGGCAGATTTACCTGCTCATTCAAAATTCGTAAGCTATTCAACTGTGCTCTATTTGTTTCTACAATTTCTTGGAAAAATAACTTATGCCCATCTGTGTTTGTATGCAACATTTCAATCCCTCCTGGCTCTGTGAAATCAAGTAATTGGAAAAAGTATTTTATTAACATGATGAAAATCTTTATTATATTGCAATAATCACTGTAATTAACATTTTTAATGGTATCTCAACATAGAATTTTTGTCGATGGCTTAACATCACTAATCTCAATATGTTTTCTAGTCTTTCTTCTCTAGTGTATGTATATACAAAATAAAAGATATAATCACAATTTTTCGGTCACCATTAATTTTTAATACTTTTATAACCAATACTGCGTATAGGCATTGCTATGTGTGTATATTGACATTGGCTATTCAGACCAAGAAATCTTCATGTCATCCTATCTATATTTCTTTAAGAACTTTGCGCGGCTCAATGTTGATTGTGTTTGACGATATGCTTAACAAATGTAGAACTTATGTGTCACATACTTATTATAAAAAAACAAAAGTTTTTCAATGTATGTCGTTTTAATCTAATATATAAAAATAAATGTTTGTTTGTTCGTACTTTATGTGCTGCCAAACCGCTCATCCGATTGAAATAAAACTTTAACAAAAAAAAATCTTACACTTTTGAAAAGGCTATTGGCATATTAAAATTAACTTACAGTAAGTTTTATATATGCAAATCAAAGTCTGTATGGCTGCCATACCGTTCATGAAGTTTGCACAAAAGCTATAGGTGTAGTACAATTAAATAACAGTAGATGGCGCGTGTGTCGTACTATAGACAATAGGCAGTAAACGTCAAACGCCAAACAGTCAGAAAAAAAAAACATGCACTTCAATAAACACTATTATAACACAAACACTTTCTTTCTTTAAGTGGCATTGCAACGCTTGCCGGGAACCGGCTAGTAGAGCTTATACAAAAATCGAAAACCGGTTTTATTCGGTTTTCGAAGTTTTACAAAAAATGGATAATTCAATTAAAATAGCGAGAAAAAGTTAAATTTTTTTATGTTGCTTATGTATATACATAATAATACATAACAATAAATTATTTAGTGTTGCTCTTCAGAAAATATGATTTTAAAAAACACAAAGCGTCCACTGATCTTTTTGTAACAAAATTTCCTGATATCGAAAATACCCTTTCGCTGGGTAATGATGTGGAGCAAATGATCTTTAAGCCATTAAATAAAAAAATCCAAATTTTCTGTCCTTTTGTTTATAGACTCGTCTATGGAAAATTTGGCACAACCGGTTAGCATGTTGAAAAATCGGTTTTCGAATGTCACAATTTTAGCCAAAAAACCGACAAGCCCTACCGGCTAGTGATATATAAAAATACAAAAAAAAGATTGAAATATATAATCCTTGCTGATAACCTAAAAACATTTCGGCGAAGTCTAAATTTTAAGGTAATAATAAAATGAAATTTAACCTTTTTAATGTGCTGTTTTTTTTATATTTATAAACAACTAGTGGAACTGAAACATGCTGGCTCATCGTAAAGTCATGGAAGGAAGCAAAGAGGTTTTCGAGTGACAAGGAATCATAGAGACGCCGCTTGATGATCATTTGCTCCACATAGTGAGCAAATATGGCCATTGAAGAAAGTAAATCGGTAGCAGTGCTACCTGTCGATATTGGCTAAATAGACACGACGTAAAACGTATAACGTCAATTTATTACATTCATACTATATTTTTAAGTATTAGAGTACTAGAGTCGATGAGAAGATGTATTGTGTATATCTTCCAAGCCAGAATATATGACTAAGAAACAACTATCAAATATCTTAAAAATAATATTTGAACTAAAATACTTTAGTATTTTTTCACCTTGTTTGTTGTAATGGAGTTATACCAGTCTAGTGACAATTCAATCAAATCAATTTTGTTATTTTGTGTATATAGATATGAAAAAAACGCGACATCGTGCTAAGCGTCTCTCTTGATTACCATTTTGTTGAATTTGGTATTTATTTAAGCTTTTGATAATGTGACAGTTGCGGATTCGGTCTTTATTTATACATGTGAGTAATTTTATGGATTATTGTATATTTTCACACTCTTTGATCACATCACTAAGCGTATTGGTGTGTACATATATGTACATATATTTATACGTGGTTGTGGGACGTATCGAAACTACACAATACAACATTATAAGGGCTGACTACCTGTCAGATAGAGTATGTAACCAAATACCGTTACGTAGAAAATAAACCTTTTAGGAGTTTTGTCGAAAAAATACTCCCAAAAAACGGGTTTGACAACTTAACTGAAATCAGGAAAAAATATCCAAACATACTTTAAAAAAGTGTTTCTTAAAAATAATTCAGCCGTTTTCTAAGAGTGTCTCGCCTTGTTAAATATGCTGAGGAAAGAGTTTTGTAAGGAGAAACAAAGTCATGATGCTATTAACAGACAAAAGATAGGAATGAAAGTCAGTTTTACACCGAGGCAAACTTTTGGCGCTTATTTCTACACCGACCGAAACTTTTCAAGCTCTAGTCGCAAAATCAACCCTTTACTAAAATATAAAAACCCTACAAAGTTATTTAGTTTAATCTTTACGTTGAATATTCGAAAAATTCTAATTAACATTGTATACATATTAATTAGTTAATCTGAGATTAAACTTAATACGTCATTGGCGGTCTATCCACTCAACATAGAAGAAATTCAGTGGAATAGTTTTATAATGAACAAAACAAGAAACTGATAAGATTTTACTTACTTGATTTGTAAAAGTTTCAATTGTTAAAAATATAACTAAATGTCAATAAAACTGAAGCATTTCCTTATCCAAAAACGTAACCGTGAAAAAACACAGCTTTTATTAATTTTGATATCTTTAACAGAACTATTTTTCTCTCATTAGTAATATTACTTTCCAGAAAAATCGTCGAAGAACGTGCTAATAGCATTTATTTCAATATGAATTTGATCAGTATTTACGAGATATCGAAAAAACTGCGAGTGATTAAATAAAGTAATTTTTATTGAGCACTATTATATCCAAATTATAATATTTGATAGAAACTTTAAATGAAGTTCAAAACGTATAATTACAAAGAACAATGTATAAGCGAAAATTGATATTGAAATTTAATAAAGACTGTTTTCATACTTTATAAGTCACTTTAATATATTTTATCAAGTTGCTAACGGTGGGTTTTGATTTCAGACAGTGTAACTGATACAAGAGCTGTTACAAAATTATCCGCCCCGTTTCACCCCGTATATTAAATGTTTACTTTTAAAAGTGAAGTGAACTCGTCAAGCACTCTAAAACTTTCCAAGGAACACAAACAAAAGACTTTCATCAAATTACTCCTAAGTATGTGTTTGTGGTATTCTCGATTCAGGCGTACAACAGTGAAACATTATACACCTCTTCCTCGATTTACGCGGCCAAATAGTAGAGTCATTGTTTTAATTTGCGCGACAACGTTTCGATTTGACAGGGTTTTTACAGAAAAATGATTTTCAGTAAAACTTTATTACTTAAAAATTTTCTGGTTTTTACAATATGGAATTCAACATTTACTCTACAATTACGAATGATTCTTGGTTTCAATAGATATTGTTTATTCAACACATGTTCTACAAGAATAAAAAAGATAGTATTTGTCGCCCGCTTTGGTCTAGTTGGGTCCGGGTTCGATTCCCGGTAAGGTCAATGTCAAATTGGATTTTTTTCAATTTTAATTTGAGATCTAAGACATTGGTATTTGTGAAGTCAACTCATGTGACTTTCAAAAATTCTCATCGAGTATATCTCGTATGATCTTTCAACTTCAAAATGTTTGACGCATTGGCGTAAACTGTAATGTCAAATATTTCTTTTAAATTAAAAAAATAATATATTTAAAAAAAGTATTGATAAGCAAGAATAAAATTTTTAAAAATCTTTCTACAAAATCTGATACAAATACTTTGCATGCTGGATTTGAATTAAAGAACTTTACACCTTATTATTGATACAAATCCAGCAGACACTATTTTTTTTTATTTAGGTAAGGTATTTTAAATAAAAAAATGGGTACAACAAAACTAGTTCAGGTTTTTACTACTCCGACAACGCAGCCTTGATTTTTTCATTGTAATATAAATAATGTTGATACACATTTAATTTTAAGCCAGAATTGAAAAGTGATAAATATACGTGCGTCTTGTTTAAAATTTTCTTAAGCTATTTTTGTAATACGCATAGTTGGCACTTTAAGACAATTATTGGAGTTGTATAAAAGTAATCTCAAAATAACTTAATTGCCACTTTACCCGTCTACTCCATACATATTCTTCTCCGCCACGGAGACTTCAATGTAGAGCATACGACTATCGCAAGGCCCTGACACTTTCTTCAGTCAAAGCAACAATCCAAGTTGTATGTAAAAGTATTTCTACAGCATGCAGTTTGTTTAAGTAGCAGCGTTGAATGCACCGTATTTTGGTGTTGTCGCAAATATACACGAAGTCCCGCAATCTTTACTAGTATCTTTTTAGTATGCCTCAGCTTAAAAATGCGTATCTGAAATGTCATGACAGTTTGGTGATGTAGTAATTCCAGTATTACATTAATACTAGCCTCGGTGCTTAAGGAATTACTGTAGCATGTAAAAAAATCTTATTTACAACTCTAAAACTTCTTGATTTACTAACATACAGAGTATCTTATTTGTTTAAATATTTAGTTTTTTATATAAAACCTAAATAATCAATAAATGAATTATTGCCTAAGCTTCTTTCATATCTAGCTTTATCATCAGTCGTTTGGCGAGAGAAAATTTTATTTTTTCATAATTGCAAACAAAACTTAATAACGTTCTGTCATGAAATTGATGATTGTATTGTATCTTCAAATAATATAGAATTCATTAAAAAACTTGAAAATACAAAATAAATTATTCTTATTCTTAAAGGAATATTTTTATTTTTCTTATTTTTTTAAAATAGTTATTGAATATATCTTATTGCATGTATAGTGTCTATGGTTTTTCCCATAGTGATCAAGTGGGACTTAATTCAAGTTTCAGCAAATTTAATTTCACAATTAGATTTTTTCAATTTCACTTTAAGGTCATAGACATGGGTTCTTATATATTTTTTTCTTGAATTGGTCGAGTAACTTTCAAACAAGAACAATCGATTATTTATTTCAAATATGATTTAAAAATCTGTGTACTTCAATTCTACTTGAACATATCTTAACATTCAAAAATAAAATACGTAAGCTATCATATATTAATCAATTTTAAGATTTACTGATAAACAACTCTTCAATTAATAAATTACCTAAGGCTTAACTATGTCAATCAAAAAGGTGTGCTTTTTGTTTGAACGAGAGAAAAAAATCGTTTCCATTATTTATGAAAGAATTCAATAGCCCATTGAGTGCAGGAATATGAGAAAGTAGTGTTCATTAAGAAATATCACTCCATTACATTTCTAATGGAGAAACGATGTCTTACCGATCCAAAATCATTTCAGGAATGGTCACTCAAGGTGAAGTATTGTGCTCAAGAAGGATATGGTTAGCAACATGTTTTTTGCATTGAAAATTAATGGTCATCAAAAGTATTTTACAATATAGCTTAATTAAAAGTAATCTTATATATTTTTCAATATAAAATTTTCAGTCGCTGTGGTCAAAAATGCTCTCGTTCTTTAATATGGCGTAGGTAAATATTTGAAACCCTGGATATACCCACATCTTATCTGATTGATTGCTTATTTTCCCAAAATATCATACGTATATATAAAATGAAAATTATGTTTTATATGAACATTATTCATTCCTTGTCTTATCTGAAACTATATAATACTGACCGATGTACAACCACTGCAGCTTTTTAGTCATTTCTATTCTTTATTATATTATTGACGGAAGTTGCTTACCATACTGGCAAATTCTCTATTATTTGAGATGTTTTTTTAGTTTTATTTTTCTTGACCAGTTGATTTTGAATGATCTGAGAAGTAAATTTTCCTAAAGTTTCCTTCGTATTTGTCATAAAATTTCGTCGGTGTTATTACAGAAGTCATTTCTTTTTAGAAATTAGTCATTTTGGTTATTTTGGGTAAAAAGTATATCAACGCTTTGATTTCATTCGTTTAATATCTTAATTTGTGGAAAGGTTCAAAAAGCAAACAACACTTTATAATATATCTCTCCGTGTATGTCAATATCATGACAGTTCTCTTCATTAAGTATATATATATATATATACATAAACTATAATTATAATTAGGAAAAGTAAAATATTCTACTAAAAAAACAAAATTACAAGAATTTGTTTCTGTAAGTTGAAATATTCAATTTTAACTGTCGCTTGAACAATTACGGTAAACTGACTAACGCTTTGTTAGAATTAAAACGAAGATTTTATGTTAATATAAACAGTCACTATTAATTGTAATGGTAGAAATTTTGTATTTGAAATATTATTATCAATTGAAACAAACGAAGAATTTCAAAACAAAAATCGTATACTTGGCTACTTTTAATGAGAATAACATACTTTTTATTAAATATTATTAATAACATACATCATTTTTTTTTAAATATTTGAAGCCTCACATGTAATTCAATACGACTTCACATAAACGTAAGACAGCATTATTACTTCCGACTTCAAAATATTGCTTTCAAAATAATTCGCATCGCGCGCTAACAAACTACATAGGTATATTATAATTAAAGCAGACAGAAATTAATTTTCATATCTCAGGTTCAACACAAAGACTGCTAGACCCTCAATATCGAATATGTGATAATAATTGGTTTCCTCTGTGCTAAATCCTCTATGGGAAATCCTTTAACGGGCGGTCTTACAGTTGCTATTGAAATCTGTTTAATTACGTGGTTGTAAGAAGCGCTGGGTGTACTTGGCAGGTATTGTAAAATTTACTTTGTGGGTATGATTATATTTATACAGATACATTAAATGCAAATAACCATAACTAACCTTTTTTGTCACTGAAGAAAATATAAAAAAGGTAACTATGTACCTTTTACTAATATGATCCATTAAGACACTTAACGATGTTTTTGTTGTACCATCCGTGAGTTCGTTCGAGATATATCTCAAAAGTTTCACAGCGAGGTAGGAAAACATTTAAGCTCAACGATCTTTAATATCTACAACTATGACGAGACACTGCCTGGGAATCGTTTAAGACCCAGAGCAGTTCTGCTTGACGACCTTCCATAGATCTTATGTCGTCTAAAATTGACGATTTAAGAACGAATTTAGCATCACGAAAATTACTATATTTGTTTGAATTTTTTGTGTACTGTATGTGTGTATGTATGTATGCTCATGTGTGTGTACATGTACGGATATAGTATGGAGGAAGCATATGGAATGTTCCCGGGAACTTCTTATCTCTGTTGCGATCACGCCCTTCCGTCTGCAAACGATGGTAAGGGGATGCAATTTACAAATTTTCAAAAACTTTATCGATGAAGGAGACTAGAAGAACCTTGACGCTAGCGCGTCCTGTTACTCAAAGCTCCATAAAATTGATGTCCAAAATAAAAAAACAATGTTTTTATTGTAAATTATTTGTTCTACCTTTCTTTACAGAGAGTAAAGAATGATTGGGTGAGAAGTGGTCAGTCACTCTCTCGACTTTTCGTTTTAAGGATCAGAAAGAGTTTGATTGAGGGAGTATGAAGCGGCACAAAAATTCATACATGTTTTTATCAAATGCTCAAACCGATCGCAAAATCATTGCATGAAGATTCAGGGTTTTAATGTGATCACGCAACTCAGTGGTTGAAAGCATTGACAACTTGTTTATTTCAGACTAGTTTTGTCAAAAGCATTATTGTAAGTTTAATACAAATAATATTGGTATATTATTACATTTTTGCTAACAAAATACGTATATTATATCGTCGTCAATATTGTGAGAACACGTAACTCATTTTTTTGGTAAAAGTTTTTTTATTATTTGCTGCAATCTCTTATATCTTTGGCACATTTTTCTATTCACTCATATATTTAGCTTAAACAGATATCATTCATTTAATAAGAACGATACCTTTATTATTTTTTGCAGTAATATCGTTTTTATTTCTGCTGTTAAATTAGCCCGAATTTAGGATTAGTGTTCTTGCAGTTTTAGCAACGATTATTTGCTGGGTTTACAAATATCTTTTATGATCATATTAACCTGTTAACTTAATATTACCCATTGACAACTATTTCTAAGTCAGTCATTCACTCAATTGTAAAAACAAACGGATAGTTTCCAAAAGATTGGTAATACTTATGTGTCTTATACTTATTTTAGCGTATGATATAGAGAGCGCAAGGTGCGACAAACCAGTCAAAAAGACAAACCCCAACATTGATAAAACGAATAATATAAATAAAATTATCGGCCTTCGTAACTTTCAGGAAATATGTTTATATCCATTGTGCTTAAAATATTACTGCCTTTTAAAGATTAATTATATTCTAAAGTGATTTTAATTAATATAAATGTAACGAAAAAAAACTGTGCTGCTTAAAAAATATCATGGAATTCATTATCAAAACAATCGCCTACTTCATTGCTTTAGTACAGTTATTAATGCTACTACACAAATATGCCATTAAAATTCATGATAGTTTTGCATATTACCCATGAATTGGACGTGCCTGTTATTATATAATCATATTAAAAGTTTGTTGGTGTAACCCTACTGTTAACAACGATTAAAATCCTAAAAAAGTATAAGCTTTGTTACATATATTTTATAAACATATAAGTATTTTGTTTATATTTAACTTAATTAATATACGTTATATCAGCAAACTGAGTATAACCGTGTATAAATAAAGCGTAATTTAACCACATATTACCAATATCGAAATTGGGAGATCGAGAAAAACCAAGACGCTGGATCGATTATTGATCCAAAATAATATTGTATTACCTTAATAAATCAAATTAAAAATTATGATACAAAGAAACAAGTGAATATTGTCATTATTTTTTAGTTGTCGGCACTTGACAATTGGTTATAAAATAACATATTTTATTTCTAATATTTATCAATTTGCGAATAAATATCAATGTGATAGAAAAATGAACAAATATTGACGGGTACATTTATAAACTGAGGCGTATTTTTTAATAAAGATAATAAAAAAGTTAATTTTACTGGGCGCATTTAATTAAGCGGAAAGCGTGATTGACAGATGACGGAATTTTTCAATTTGTTTACTAAAGTCTACTTTCATAATTGGGTAAGTCCTACCATTTCACGGTGCCTAAATATTTAAACAGTCTGTAATCGCGTTAAAATGGTTTTAATCGAAATTTCGAATAATAAAGTTTTCCGAGAAAAGTATAAAATAAATATTCATTGCTCGCTAACGGAGTAATTATTCAAATAAAATATTAGGCCTTTGAGTTGGGCTCTAATTTTTTTTATTCGTGGGTACTGTGAATTATTTATGTTTGAAAAATCATAATCTCACACCATAAGTAAAAAAAATACGAAATACAAATTTAATTATATCGTCAATATGATAAGGATTGGTGTATGTATATATAGTTATATTGGAAACCATTGTGATTTGTTGATACTTACGCACTTAGATTAAACTGTTGTAGACTTATTATTGTATTTGATCTAGTTATCATAACACTGCCCTTCCTCTAACGTTTGTCACAGCATCCGAAACGAAAGGGTTCATGAAAGCCTCCTGTGCGCGTCCATTGAAAGCTGAACGCTGCCCATAGTAACCAAACTGTGGTCACGTTCAGTGACTGTGTGTGCGCTTTCACTCAGTCAGTGATCATAATTTTAGCTAAAAGAATGCATGTTTAAAAAGAAACTTTAAGTACCATAATATACCTCCCCATTTACTATACCCAACACACACATATTTACAATACATTAAAAAGTAAACTGAAAAAAACCATTTCGTGTTTATAAATTGTATATGAAAAAAAAATCTACGTAGAGTCGATAAGAAAAACTGTTTTAGACCTTAAACCATGATTATGTCTTATTTCGTTGTAATTATGAAGATAAGATTTTTTTTTGGGTTAAAACATTTGCCTACCTTGCTGTAAAACTTTTGAGAGATTTCACGAATAAACTCACGGGTGATAGATATTTTCATGAGCTACGTGCACAGCTCACTGGCAGTGAGCTGTGCACGTAGCACGGGGCGTTGAATATCTCTTTAGAATAATAATTTCTGTATATAAAAGCAGCTTGCTTTTGAGAGTAATAATGCTTTTAAAATATGTAGTACAATATTCACTTAACGTTTTTTAATCTGGCGTGTACGTTTAATTTAAGTCAACTATCTAAAGTGAGTCAAAGGTAGTTGTCTGTTATATACCACTATATATATTTGCGTTTTAAGACGATTGAAAACGTCATATACATTCATCTACGCCTTCGGGTACAAATCGATCGACAAAATTAAGTGGGAAAAAAACCCAAAAACGTTGAAAAACAATTCATCACCTGACAGAAATTTGTGTATTACACTTCATTACAATTTTATTATTGAATAATATCGCTTTAGTTTGTAATAGTTAAATATTACTTTGTGTTTGTCATTTACGGGTTGATGTAACCTTACAAAGTGAACAATAGTCAATGGCAAGATTTGCATATATTGAAATTTCTATACAGGCTAGCATGGCAAAATAATCAGTTTTCTATGTAAAGAGCATCTGTGAAGGTAGGACACTCTATTGTAAGCTTATTAAACTCGAATCACTACATTCAAAGAACGTTTAATAGTTGTTGTTCAAATACCTTCGTAGAATTATATTTCAGCTAACAACTTAGATAACTAGCAAATGTTTTATGATAGTATCAAATGGAATAAAATGTTCAATATTTTTAAATACAACAGTAAACTGTTTTGTGGATGAAAAGACTCTCTAAGTCAATCGTATTATTTGTTCGTGGTATCAAAGACTAATTTCAATAAATGATTATTAAATCGATTTAAGGATAAGATTATATTTTTTTTTATATTAAGTATCTTTTCTCATCTGGCCGATTAAGAAAGACATTAAATTTGATTACTTTGTTAACTAACTTGTGTAACAAATTTTGAAACGTGTTTGGCTCTTTGAGAATCATCATCAGGCTTTACATCGCAATTTTAATGAATAAATTAGAAATTGATTCTTATTCTTAAGCTATAAATTACAAAATAAAAGTTGGAGATTGTTTTTTTTCTGAACGTAGGGAGGGGTAAGATACAAACTTTTGTAGTCCTAATTTTAGCGGTATAGAATTAAAAATAATACCAATTGTATTGATCGGCTTAAAGACATGGTCGTTTACGTCATCAGATCTTGTTAAATAGCTTGAAAGTTCTTCAATGTGTTTTTTAATGTACGTAATTAGGAATATTCAATACGCAAATCGTCAAAAATCAAAACGCAAAAAAGGATATTTAAAGTGATTTAACTAAACAGAACAGCAGATATTGCAGCCGAATGGTAGAAAAACTTTAACTCCGGACACGTTTAATGAGCGTTTCACTGAATAATATAATTTTTATATTCATATCAACTAAATCTCACAAAAATGGGTTTCCCAAATTGATTTGCGCTTAGTTTAAAGTAATGGCCAAGCAAAGTTGATGAAGTAAATTAAGTCATTTTATAACATTACATATTCTTGTATGTATATTATGTGTGTTAATTTCTTTCAGATAGAATCTTTGTATTGATTATTTTAACGTTAAATTAATAGTATTTACTTTAAAGTATTTTTCTTAGAACCTATCATAAAAGAAAACCTGGCTTCTAGGCCTTTTTTTGAACCATTAAGCAAGTGAATTATACTTGAAGGTGAAGGATAATCGAAGGCAATACGCTTCCGGCAAGAAATTTAAATATTCATTCGAGGTTTTTATTTTTTCACGCACGGATCAACCGTTGGGCTGGAAACATGAAAAATGCATTGGGAAAAAACCCCAAAATGTAAACACAACGTTTTACGGGTAATTTGTTCGGCGGCTACCTCGGAATCGCGTTAAATTGGGCAAAAGGGTTTATTTATTATCATTGTTTTGTTTTTGGTTCGTTTTCACCACACTTTTATATTTATTCTCGCAGCCTATTTGCTGGGACGTTTCGGCTATCGTGCAAAGAATATTTTGAATGCGCGGCTGAACGTTATAATATGTTGTCTTCACTCTTTTATTTCAATTGTTAGCATTCTATGTTAAATGTTCTTGAAATTCTGAACCATTTTACCATCTTTCAGAATGTAATAGAACTCATTATTTCTAGTCTAGACATCTGATATATAAATTTATATACATATGAGGCTGCTTTATGTTTGTTAGAAATTTAAAAAGATTTTTAAATTTGAATTTCAATTAAAATAAAACGAGACGAAAAATACTGGCTTTTTTAAAGTTATTATTCCCAGCGGAAAATATTTGTATTGTTAACTTTAAGTAACACATTTTCCAAAACCTTACATCTACATAATATCAACAAGTAAACAAAGAGTAAATAATAATTCAAATGATTTTTTTATCAATGGCCGCTCACAATGTGGAGCATATGTCCACTTAATGAAGGTATCTCT